>NCKU01001459.1:0-25522 GCA_003675995.1 Dinothrombium tinctorium | reverse complement strand
GAGCGTAAGCAAAATTAAAAAACGAAAACTTGTAATTACACTGAATAACAAGCAAGTAATAAACATCCAGCCGAATGAGTAAGTTTTTTTCTTTTTGATAATCAAAAAGAATTATCGCGGCGAAGGCAAGCACTGAAAAGTTCTGGGAAAAACTGGATTGGTAATACCTTTTATCTTGCGCCTTTCCATGTGACATGTTTTATAAATTTCGAAAGTGAAGTTAAGCTTCGCTTGCTTTTGTCGCATCAAAGCTTTAAAGTTTGGTGGAAAAGCACAGAATGTGAATTTATTGTTTATTTTATATTTTTCTTATTTTTTTAAACTGCTTTATGCGAAGCAAAAGTCTTTCTCTTCTTTTCACGCTTATCAATAGATTTTTGGTATTGCAGTGATGGCGATTCCTACTACTTTGCCTACATTTTTTGTACAAACAAAAAACGAATTTTGATTTAATTGTTGAGAATAAGAACTTTTCGAAATTGGCTCTTCTTCGAAATGATATTACGCTTAGATAATTCGATATATTCTAATCAAATAAAATATTTTGGTTGCTTCACTTGATAAAAAATTGCTAAATGAGTGCGTCAAGAAAATTGTGTGAAATTCTTTTCTCTGGTCATATCGTCAGATAAATTCACATTTTGAGCAAAAATAATCTGATATTAATTGAAAATTCTTTTGAATTATCACCAGATTATGTTTATTAAATGCAAAGTAAATTCTAAAATATTTTCCTGAATTCCTAATAAAAGCTTAATGACAGATAAGAATGCTAATGCAATAATCTCCATTAAAGCAAGTTTTCTAATTAGAGAAAAGCATCGATTTCTTGGAAGAAACAATTGTTCGAAGAACTTTTTTGGCTATCGGATGAAAAAAACTTGAAGCTTGCATAAACTTTCAAAAAAAAAAAAAAAATGAACGAGCATTTATAGCTTGCGCGTGGTGCCTACATTTTTTCATGATCAGTGAAACGCTTTCTTTCACTTTGTAAATCTAGCAAATTGATACAAAATATTGACTAATAGCTTCCTGCAGCGAATCGCGTTTTTCTTTTAGATTCTGACAAGACACGACTTAATTAGCTGCCTAATCTATTTTGAGATCACAGTGCGCGCTCCTTCTTTACTTAACTCTACATTATTTGTAGAGAAACAAGCATTTCGAATCCACTTCAATAATTTCGTTTCTGTATATGAAGTTTATTAATCCTTAATTAACAAGTAATATTGTTGATTAAGCAAATTAATTAATGAACCGAAGTGAAAGTAAAAGCCGATGAAAAATCGAAGAGCGAATAAGTCCAGCTGCTCAAGATGTGTGTAAACGATTAAAAAATGTGAGCTTAAGAAGAAAGCATTGCAAACAATAAGGCGTATCGTTAAAGTTGCTTTAGAGCAAAGCTCACTTTCGATAATCGAAGCTATTTTTTGAATCGATTTTGCTTGCAATCAAATAAATTAATGTAAATAAGAATTGGTAGTAGTTCGAAAATATTCGACTATTCTAAAGCAAAGTACAATTCGGTCAAAAAGCAGAAAATGTTTGATGAAACATTAGATTTTATTCACTACTTCAGTGCACATTTCTTACTATTCAACGAGAATTTGTATCGCAATTACTGTCTGATATGTTGAAATAACATTATACGACAATTTATTTCCAGAAAGTTTCAGTTTTAAATCTTTTTCTGTTTGTTTGGTATACGAGCTTGTATTGAGAAAATGAAAGCTCTACTCTAACAGTTGTATGTGAATGAATTAATGTTACAATACGAAATATTTTTAAGTTTCATGTATCAGCTCTTTGCTAGCGTTCTTAATACAAACTTGTGTTTGTATTTTGTGTCATTTATTAAAGAAAAATTTTTAAAAAACGAATTCAAATTTGTGCGATGAGTTATTTATCGTAATATCAATTCTTGATGTTGAACGTGCTGAACAACTTGCATTTTACAGGTAAAACTTTATCTCTTATTCACATACATGGCATTCAAAAAGTGATACATTTTATAATGGATTTTAAAAAGAAAACAAAGTGACTAAATATGATTTTTCTTTCATTAAAATGTTTTCTCGATCCTTTTGAAGAGATGATAAAGTAAGCAGCTTATATCAAATTATTTTGTGCCAATTATTTAGAAATCAAAGCTGGCGAAATTGTCGTCTCATATGATTATCATTGTTTTTAAAATTTCAAATTCCTCTATTAATTAGCTATTAAAAATAAAAAAAAAAAATTAAATATTAGCAGAAACTATTTCGAGAGGTAAAATAAAATAAATCAGAGTTAAATAAAACTTAAGGTTTTTGAATATTAATTTTACAAAAGTGTTATTTAATTAAAGTTTTCGAAAAATTTTGCGCATGTTAGGTTTTACAATGTTTAATTGCAAGAATGAAGAGTAAAAAGTAAAGTGAGTGCGTTTTAATTAAAAAGTTGGTTTATTTAGAGAAACAAACTAAAAATTTACGAGCAGAAATACAATAACCGCTTCTGGAATAAATTCATTAAATTGTTCAAGAGACTATCAAAAAGTCAAAATTATTGAAACAATTTTTTGATTGTTGAAAATATGTTGATTGTTGTCATGATCGATTTCACATAAAGTAATTTAAAAGTGTTTTCCTTTTCTACACATCTTTTTAACTTTCGTTTTTTCATTATATTAACTTTTTCATTTCTTGTCTTTCAATCAATCAGTCGCTTTTATTACTTCATTCAACATAGATTGAGTTAATATTTTAGTTCCGTGAGTAGTGGGTATTATTGACCCATGCACCTAGTGCGTGTTAAAACTTAAATTGCTTCAGAAGTTTGTGTTCATGTCGTGTTTTTTGCACACTTTCACCGTGAAATAGTATTTCTACAGACATCCAGTTGTCATAGTTGAATCCATGACGATATTCTAATTTATTGTGTTTACAATCCACAAAAGCGGATTAAATTCATGGAAAAACTAAAATGGAACGCTTTTAACCTAATTAACCTTTAAAATTACTTTGTGTAATTCTATATTAATATTACAGAAAATCGTAAATTATGAGATGAAATTTGCTAGAGAATAAAAATTTTTATATTAAAAATAAAAAATTTCTTAAATTTTCTTTAGAGATTTTACATGAAAGAATTTTTTGTTAGACAATCAGCGACAATGAGCTGATTAATTCTCTATTCTTCTTTCATAACTTTCGCTGGATATTTTCGTTTCCTTGTTTTAGTTTAATTTTTTGTTCTGAAAAGTAGCTGTCAAGTTTCAATATTTCAAGAACGCTTGAGGTAAGAGAGTTAAGAATGCAAGTGTGAAGATTGGGGCTCTTTTTAAAAATGAGTCAATGCTTTGTTGAAAGTTGCAGAAATGTAAAGCCATAAAGAAAATTAAGCCAAATCATGTAGCCTCTTGAAAAAAATGTCAAATTTGCATTTTAGTATAGCTTAATGTCTAATGCTAGACAACAGACTAAGAACTAGAACCAATTGAAGTCGAGAATTTCAAAAAAGCTGCAGTCGAAAAATATTAATTCAAAATTTTTTATTCAATTCAATGATATTTTGATATTTTGTCATCATTTTGATGGAGATGAAATGCGGGAGTCATGTTTACATCGTGAAGCTTGTGATTGTATCTAAACGCGGAGAGAGTCAATACTCGTAATTTATTCAAGTCGAACAAAATCTGCAATAAATATTAAATATGTTTGATGCTGTGACTATGAATGCAAAATGAATATGATGAAGATGGTTGAGATGTTTATTGAACGACCTAATTTTGCATAAACTTCTTTCATTCATTTATACTTGTTGCTTGTTTTTCACTTAACTTGAAATTTGAAGCATAACAAGGTAAAATTTTTTGACAAATTTTTATTGTAAAAACTAGTTTATAATTTCAAATTATTTTTAGGTTTTCACTCAAGAGACGAAGATCACTCTGTTATGATGCTATTACATTCAGTGAATTGAACGACATTATGCAAAAAATCATTTTTTTGTGCTAAATAACCGATTTTATCTCATAGAAATAAAACTACGCTTTTATATTTTAATTTCTTTTCTATGAATCCAAATTCAACTTTGTTCAAATTAATTAGCAATTGTATGTTACTGCAAATGACTTTTAAATGTATTATTGTTGACAAAATAGGCAATTAATTTGAATCAAGCTGTATGCGTATGAAAAATTTTTAATAAATGCACATTTGTTTGTACAATCATGTCCAAAAATTTTTTCACTTCACTTTAAACTCGCTATAATGCATAGCAATAGATTAAAAGATTTTATTGAACATGAGTGTACATCGATTTTCACAATATGCTTATGATGCGATTTTCAAAGAAATTCTAATAACTATGCTAATATGCGTTATAAATGTTCTCGAAATTTATTAATTTGTTTAAATCAAGGAATTTCGGCAATGAAAATTTGGTGGTAAATTGCAAAAATTTTTGATCAAAATTGTTCCTTTTCGACAGAAGACAAAATCTAGTTGTAAAAAATTATAAAAAATAAATTTTGGCTTGCCGAAAATCTAATGAATTGAATTCAAAGCTTTCATTTAACTCATTTTACTGAACTTATTATCAGTAAGACTGAAAAACACTTTTTCGAGTTTTAGAGTAATTCAGATTATTTTTTAGCTTATTAGTCTTAGATTATATAAATACGCTTTATTTATGTTCGAAAACTAATAGCAATGAAGTTTGAAACATTTTGAACATTAGTTACTCCGCTCATTGTAATAAGAGAAGCACTCGCGTAATTTGAACGGCTATTCTTTTATGTAAGAGAAGAAAGTAATTGAGATAAATCAACACAATGATCGAGTTTCCACCGACATTGAAAATTTAAATTCATTTCTTCTCTTGATTGATCACAGAGATCATATTTGCTTTCAGAAAGAGTTATGAAAAGATGTTCGATAAAAGTTAAATTTAAAAAAAAATTAACGCGTTTAAAATTTTAACATTTTCACTATTTTTGTCAAGAAATCAAAAAGCGATAAAAAATTTGCTTAGAATCAAAATGAAAATATTCTATAAAATGCCATAAGATTTAAGCCTTAAAAAGAAATTATAAATAGTAGTTGTATTAGATCTAGTTAGATAAAGCTAGCGCAAAGACTCGTTCGTATTGTGGAATGTATAAATACTTTTTTATTTATAGTATTTGAATAGAAAATTTTAATGATAAATAGTTTCTCAAAAGTTTGTCGAAAGGTACGTAAAAATTTTAGCAAGTGGTTTCACTTGGTAAAAGTTAGACAATTTTTCTCTGTTCATTTACCTGAAAAAATTTTATAATTTCACCGAAACAAATATTGATTAAATTTTAATTTAATTTTTAAGTTAGCAAATGAAATCTTCGTAATGTTATAGTACTTATTTTAAATGTAGTCTAACAATCTTAAGGTTTTGAAATGCTTATAGCCGATTTTCGGCACTGAATTTATAAAATTGAACAAATTAATTGACTAACTCGTCTTTTCAAATCAAACTTGAAGACTTTTTTAGTGACATTGCCAATCATTTTTTTCGTGTCTATTTTATTAGTGAGCACTTTCCTCATAATAAGTAGGAATCGATGAGTAAAGAAATGTTTAAAAAGCATTAGGACAATAGCATGATCCCAAAACACAATTTTTAATGTTAACTTGTCATATTAAATTGTTACTGTGCTTCTCAATCATTAAGATGAAAGCTCGTTTGATTATAGTTTGCGCTTGAAAGACTGAAAACTTTTTGTTCTGCCACTCAAAAAGTTTTCAGTCATATTTTTATTTTTCTAGAAAATTTCGACATGATAAATTTTTCTTTTTTGATCCGAAAGCTTTTCACAAATATGCATGTTGCTGCTGGAGTTTTTTTGTTTACTAAGCTTTATAATGCGATCTAAATTAAATGTGGTCTATTAGTAAATCGATACTCAGTTTATTGAGAAATATCGAGTACAAAAGCATTTGTTGCTTATACAAACAAATATTTATAAGCTCTAAAGAGATTCAAGTTTTTATCATGTTGTGTTTACCTTTTCGATCCATTAAAATCTTTTTTTAAACCTCATTTTTTGGAAGTATGCTGTGTAAACAATTCGCCTTCGTATTTTCGTTTCTTAATAAATTATGCACCAAATACACTTTTATTACGACTAAACATTAACATGATAAGTTTTACATCGCAAAAAGCTATCAAGTGTTTGTGTAGACTTCAATAAATCGAAAAAGATGTTAAAATAAGTGTGTTCTATAAATACAATTACTTCATGAGATTGTTATTCGTTGTTTACCTGTTTCATCTTTCTTTCTTGCTCGCTGCACTTTTTAAAGCGTTTTTTTCTTTTTTGAAAGGTTTTAAAATAAATTCATTTTATGTGTTAATAGTCAGAAAAAGAAGTCTGAAGATATAACTTCCTCGTACACGTTCACCATTATTTATGTGACACGATCTTATTTCACAATTTTCTCCTCATAATTTTCTATTTAATCGATTTCGAAATAAAATGAAATTTGAAAGAGGCAGCAAATTTGTTTGAAATAAATTTTCAAAAGCAATGTGATTGACACATTGTTATTACTCGTCTCCAAATCGATGCGACTTAATTTTGAACGAGTTTTAAATGCAACGAAAAAGGAAAAGCTCAAAACGCATTTAATTAACGACGAAAGTGATTTAGTGAAGGTACAAATTACTGTTCGCATGAATTTAGATATGTGGATTCTGAAAACTTGCAAACAAGCACTGATTACACTAACACACTTAAAAATTGGTATTAATTATGCGAAATTTTTGCAATTAAATAAGCAAAACAAAAAGAAGTGAAAATTAAGTTGCTTACAATTCTCAGCCGTTTAAAAACATTGCTCTCAACAAGCTTTGAATCTGAATTGAAAAAACTTTTACATTATTTATTTGGAAAATTTTCATCATTAAATTTGTTTAACGCTCGGAAAAGCAGCTCATCAAAATCTATAAAAAACATTCTTCGCCGCATTGTGCTATTCCCAATAAAAAGAAGTGAAAACTTACTTCGAATTAACATTTTTTGATAAAATGTCGTTTACATAAAGAAAGTATAATTTAAATATGAATTTCCCCGTGAAATCAAATTTTCAAGCTCGAAAAGAGAAACTCAAAAAGCAGAAGATTGAAGCTGATGCCGATTTCTATTATCGAGTGCAAATTGCTGCTAAAGAACGCGATAGGAGAGCAGGAGGTTCGTGTTCAATTTGTTTTTTAATAGCGACAAAAGCTTTTCAACAATAAATGCTTCGCACCGACTCTCAGTTTATTGTTTCAGTTTAATTTGGCACGCAAAACTCTTCTTTTTTAATTTCAAGCGTCTTTATTTTCTCATTTACATTTTAAACATACTTAATGATTATTTGAATTTCGAACCAATTTCACGTGAAATTAGCTTTAAATAAATGAATGGCAGAAGCCGATAGAGAAAGGATAATTTTGCAGAGACCATTTCATTGATCGTTGTGAAGCGGCAAGCATCTGCGGCTTTTCACTTTCATTTACGCTAGAAAAAACTTCTAAATGAAGAACTTCCGAAAAACCTGCTGCTTACTCGAACAGAAGCAAATTACAGTTCCACTTTTGGATTCTGATCATCGTCATTAGAACGTTTAATCAAATTGTTTTTTGTAGACGCCGAATGGGAAAAACTGTCATGTGATTCAGGCACATAGCATATGCAACACGATGGAAATAGAAATTCGGCGAGAAAAGGCCCTTTGTAAGGGTTCCAAGGGTCGATAACCAGCAATTTTTGGGTATTGTATCGCTGCTGACACGTGGCATGGTAGCACGGGGGTACAAAGTTACAATATGTCCCCGAACCGTGTCTGCAGATGACTTCTGAAACGAATTGCTGGTAGTGATCGGTATTTATGACGACAAGCCACCGATTGTTAGTATTGCGAGCCCAACCCGGACGAACCACTCGCGTAATCGAGTCACATACTAAGCCACCGTAGTTATCGTTAGCAAGTTTAGGCATCACCTGCTGTCTGAGGTCGCGAAAAAGTTTTTCGAGTGGCCACTTGTAATAACGTGCGACTTCGGTCACCACTTTAATCGGATAATCTTCGTTGTAGCTGCAATAGTAACGGCCATGTTGAGCGCATGGTGGAGTTTTCGTGGTTCCCGATGGTAAACCGGAATCGTCATCATAGTCGTCGTTAGCATATTCTGAATGGTCGGGTTTGCTGCTTTCTGAAGTGTGCAATGGTTGCTGTAAAGCAGAGGCAGCAGCTAGTTTATCAACTCGAGCTTCGTGGTCTTTCAAGAATTTTTTAGTGATGAAAGGAGGCGATTTTATTTCGACTCTAGAACTCTCTTCGCTTGAGAGCAAATCATGATCACCGAGCCATGAACCAATTTGCTGCAATCGCTCCAGTCGCGTACTTTCGTTGTTGCCTTAAAAGAAAAACAAGCGCTCAGTGAAGTCGAATCGGTTAAAATGAAGCGATTAATTATGCGATCGATCACCTGCTTTGTCGTAAATTTCGTCGAAAATTTGTTCGCCAACTATTGGCAGTGCGGAGGCGTTGAGCAGATATGAAAAGGGCACTTCGGAAGTGTTCAAAACTTCTTTTTCAATTTCTAACAATTTACCAGTCATCTCCGGGCTTGCATGTGTTGTGCTCGTTGTAGTGGATGTCGAAATTGTCGATTTACGCCGTCTATTGAACGAGCTCCTCAGCGAGAAGTAGCTTTGCCATTGTCTAATTTTATGCTTGTTCTTAGCCTCCTCGTCCGATGTGTAATGATAAGTGCTCGATTCGGGCAAATATGATGTTCGTTTGAGGCGAGACAAACTCTCGTTGCTATTACTTGCGTTCACTTTATTTTCAATTAAATTGGCTTTGTTAAATATTATAGCGAATGCGATGAAAAAGAACACAGCGATCATTGATGGCAGACGTATGCGAGCTTTCAGTTCGCTTTTGTTCAGTGTGAATCGAGTTTCGAAACGCACTTTGCTGTGTTTTAACATAACTGCAACACATAAGAAAAGTTCGTATTTCATCTAAAGTTCGACTTTTTGGTTAAGTGAAAGAGTATAACAGATGAGAAGAGAAAAGCATTTCAGGTCACTAAACTCAGTTATTATGCGATTCTTAGCGTAGATTTCTTCCGAAATCTCGACCGATGTAAATTCGTCACAAAAGCGAAAGTCAAAAATTGTTAAAAGCTTTTAAAGGACTTGTTGTGTAATTTTTGCAAAAAATGAATATGCGCATGGAGAGATAAAACCCATTTTTTGTAGAACTCAAAATTTGACCTCGGGTCACCGCTGAATGTTGGTCTCTACAGTCCCTCTCTCTCGCTCTATAGGTGTTCAAAGGTTTTCCTTATACATAGAGTCTATAGGAAAATTCATTTTAAACAAAAAATTATTTAGATCCCTTCCAAAATTGCTATTCTTATCATTTGAACATATTTGGAAGCTTCGTAGGAGACAAAGTTTTTTTGAAGTTTCGGTTATGGAACTCCTATCTGCTGCGCCGCCTATAAAGTTTTGATTTTTTCATGTTTCGATATGTTTTCAGACTCCATATTAAGTATTTAAGTTGTCCATGTGTAGAGGAAAACAACTGAATGATGGCTTTATAAAATTAATATGAAAAGTCTAACAGAACTTATTTTACGCAATTAACATTGACGAAATGCGTCGGAAATGCGTCCGGACAAAATGTTTCATCACACACTGTCTGCTGTAATCAATTTCGAGAGAAATTTTAGTAACGCACAAAATTCAAGCGATAATTGTGTGCCTTTTAATTACTTTTCACGATCGATTGAATAGTCATTTTCGTGCGAGAAGAGATGAGAGAAAGAGAGAGAAAAAACTGAGCCTCCAATCGCTAATTTGAGCTTGAAATATGTGAGGTATAATTTCCGCTTTCAGAAACTATAAATCTCTATAATTTGCAGTTTTTTGAAGCTGTTCCGCTTGAGCACGCATTCGCAATAGTCTCATCCAAATGTCTTTTCGATAGTTGACACTTGAATGGAAAGGGCAAAATGTGCATTGCGCCGTGGGTGTTTAGCAAGCAAAAATAAACTTTGACTGTTTACCTTTTCTTGCTTAAGCTGTTCACGAGAATGTTTTAACATTTGCAGTTTTAAAAAAGTTTTGAGTACAGCGTTTTTGCACAATTTTACATTTCAAATATTTGGAGAGCATGTGGCGCTTATTTGACAATATTATTTACCCACATAAAATATGACCGAAAGCGACAGTGAAATGAAGTTTAAAATACACGTTCACGTCTCATTATCTAAAATTAAAATCGATTTTCGATTAATTTGATCGTGAAACGATGCTCATTTATTTTACCAGAGAATGAAAGTAACTGAATCTCCTATCAGTGAACTAACTGATAGGAATGAAAGTCTTTTTTCTCAAACACCAGCGAAAATTTTCAGCGCAAAAGCTTTTGCTAAAAAAAGCAACCACTTGACTCGAATTTTTTTCAAATTTCACTGTTTCACTTTTGTGAAGTTTATAAAAAAAACGCTGTTATTTGGGTTTTTGAAAGTCGAAAGAAGCACATTTTAAAAACTTTAAATCATCGCGTATTTTTGTGCTAATCTTGTTTCTGAAACTGCATTCTTGCTTTAAAAGGAAGTTTTTAGATCGAATAGGAAAAAAAAATTCAATGTGGAAGTACTTACCTTTTTTAGATAGAAAATTAGAAGTTGTTGTCGAGCGAAATAAACTAAATTCCAGAGAATTGAAAATTGTGTAACATTGAAAAGAGAGAATCGAAAAGCACAATCGAAAAAAGTTGTTTTTTCTCTGTCTGTTCGCAGATTAAGTAAAAAAGTTGAAAAGTGCGATTATGATTTTTTCGCTCGTATCAATAAACATGAATACATTTTTCTGCTTCACGAGAAGCGAAGTAATGTTTGTGATAAAAGTGTGTATTTTTAGAAAAGTGTATTAAAGTAAATCACAGTAAATCATGAGTATTTGCCCTTTTCCATACAAAATACTTCCTAAATATTTTTCTTCTTTCTTGAAAAAGCGCTTCGCTTCTCCACATTTTCTTTTTAAGTAATCAACTTTTACGGAAAATGATTTTCAAAGCAAAACAAAGCGCTGCACACAGTGAAGCGAAAAACAAGCAATTCGATAGCGAGAAAGCCGAGCGCAGTTTTCTTTTATTTTTCATATCATTAATGCCGTTAATTAAATGTTTAATCATTTAAACTCGCATTTCTTTTTCAACATGCAATTTTTTTTTTGAGAAAAACGTCGAATTATTTTTTAAATAAAGTTAATTAGTTGTGTGATCAACTCTACATACGTTTGGTCGTTATTTTGAGTAGTTTTGCCGGCGGATAATAACCGGATTTAGCAAGTAATTAAGTTTGGCTAGTTTGAGCTTCAATAAAGGCGAAATGATGTCAATTACTGGCTCCTGGTGCTCTACTGGCTTGACGAGCACGATTTTTCGATTAGGTGTGCACAACCTATAAACCTGAAATTCGTCGCTACAAGCTGCTTTGTTTTGCGGCGCATTGTAACTAGACGGATAAAGATTAGGGGCTCCGTAACTCGGTGTTTGAGGTGTATAAGGTTGGTATTCAATAGGTTTATATGTTGTTGGAAGATTAGAGCGACCGTACGTGTTATCATAAGCGTTTTGAGCGGGAGAATTCCAGTAAAAGATAGGCAGCTTATATATCGGTAATGGTCGGTAGCTGGTCTGCGGCGCATAGATTGTTGAGGGAGAATAAGTGGTAGGTGGAACATAAATTGGGGGCGAGTGATGTTTAGTTGATGGAGTTGAGGCATAAGTAGAAGGTGGACGATAAGTTGAAGTCGGATAACTTGAGTAAGTTGATGGCAAAGGATATTTAGGTGAAGGAGTCGTAGGATAAGTAGAAGGTGATGGATAAGCAGATGACGGCGGTCTATAAGTTGAAGGTCGATAGCTAGATGGTGGCGCATAAGGTGACGAAGGTGTTTGATACGTTGATCGATAATATTTAGGCGCTGGAGTATAGCTGGATGGTGGAATATAAATTGACGGAGTTGATGGCTTATAGCTGGATGGCGGTGCATAAGTTGTAGGTGGCTTTTTCGTCGTAGTTGAATAAGCTTTCTTCGTGCTCGCTGGCGGTGTTGTATAAGTTTGAACATGAGGCTTAGGTGAGCTGACTTGAGGCACATATTGTATCGGCGGTTGAGCAATATACGAAGGCTGAGGCTGGTATGGAACAACGTCTGGATTGCCATACGTTAGAGAATTAATTGATGAGGGATATGACTCTGTTATCTTCTTTTTATTCGACTCATAAGCTACAATCTGATTACACGACGGATTATTTTTTTCGCACGGTGCTATAATAATTTCCGGTTGAATTTGAGTCGCTGAAATTGCGTGAGTGAAGACGACGAGAAAAACTGTTAGAGTTGTAATCATCTAAAAAATAAAAAAGTTTCAAATGAAAAGCACAAAAAAATCGTTTGCTATACTTTTGCTGAAAATCAATTGTTTAGAAGGCGAGACGCTCAAAATACTCGTCTACTGGACTCTTGTAGAAATGAAACGTGGATCTTGAATGCACTCGCTTTTATAAGCTTTTCTTTAAAACCTGGAAATGGAATTACAATCCCATAGACGGTTTTTTTGTGTACAAGGATTTTCTCAATTGTTTACAATGCAAAATATTTTCACGCTGATGCGTCGAAAATCAAATCGAATTTCAAATATTTGAATAACTGAAAATCTTTAATTTCTCAAAGGAATGCAAGAGAAGCTGCAAATGTCATTTGCACTTTCTTTCTTTCTTTGCGAGATAAAAGCTTGCATTGTAGATAAAATCGCTTCCCTCTTTTAATTTTTTCCAATCGGAGGCTTGTTAATGTTTGCTCTTGCAAATGTTTTCATTCTGTTCATTCTCCTCGACTTGAATGAGAAACCTTCTTTTCTATAAATCAATCGCATTTGGTCCAACTGCAACTGTAATTTCCGCCTTTCTTACCAACTTGTAACCAAAATTTCATGCTATTGCTATCAATTTCTCCAATAGCTTCTGAAACAAACTTGCTTGTGCTTGCTAAAATAAATATCTGCTTGTGTTCTTAAGCAAAGCGGATTTCAAATTTTAGTAAAATAGTGAGCAACAACTTAAGATAGTCCTAATTTCTGGTTTTCATTTGAAAAAGTGCAATCATATCCTTAATATGTGAATATTTTTACTTTGAATGCAAAATATAAAAAATTAATTTATTCTCTTGTTCGACCCACATTTTAGTTTAATTTTTTGCTAGTTTCCTAATTTTACTAAAAAGTTTTAAAACATTTGAAATGTTCATAGTTTTTCGATCTTAAATCGAGAGATTAAACTCTAATTTAATATAATCGTACATTCACATTTTTAATTCAGTGCTATCATAAGCCATAATCTGATAATTCACATGTCACAGTTAATTAGAAAATGTTATTCACGTTTCTCGTATTTTGACGAATTTTTCAAAATAAGTAGTCATGGTGAAAATGAAACAAAAGCGAAATTCGGAATTAAAATGAACGACGGAAACGAAGATTAGAATTAAACGTTCAGTGAGAGTTTTGAATTGTACACAAGTTTAGACCGTGTAATTGTCTCTTCTTTCCTAAAAAAGTATCGCCACTATATTTAGTATAGACACGCGATTTTAATTATTTTCTCTTTAACTCAAAAAACATTATTTAAAATATATTTTTAATTCGCATTAATTTCATATAATAATAGAAATTTTACGGTTTGTTTTTATCGTGTAGTGTTTTCTATAAGATTGCCGTTGAAAGCAGCGAACGCAACGGAGGTAAAAACGGATGCAAACTTATTTTAATGCACGAAGAGCGAAATAAAAAAAAATTGAAAGGAAGAAAAAAGCGATTAATTGTAACCTGAAGCGATTACATTATGCAATTCAAATCATTTACGACGAGATGAACGCGTTGAATAAACTCGATTTTTTGTTTGATACCGTTTTGTTGGCAAAGAGCATCGCTCTTCAAGCTATGCATCTCTTTCAACTTCTGCTCTCACTTGCTCGCTTGCTATCTCATATCTCCTCTCTTTCTCTCGTTCGTGTCCAACTTAACCTATATTTCTTCACGCACCGAGTAAAGCAAGTGAATTGTGCACATACACGAGCTCAGCGTTCACTATCCACTTTTTTCACTTTTTTTTGAGTTACCGCTTACTTTAAAGTCGCAAAAAAATGCCTTCAAAGATAGAAACGAGGGAAGAAGAAACAAGTGGCGAGTGAGAAAGAGCGAAAGAGCGAGAGGGAGAAAGGGAGAGCAAATTTGGGACAAAAAGCTGATTGTTTATTCCAAGAATAATTTTTGTATCTTACCTTTCACTTTGAAAACGGTTTTCATCTCTGAATCTTCTTCACTCTTTTTCATTTCTCTCTTCTTTTCGTTTCTACAACTTTTCTCGAGTAAAGTGAAAGAGAAAAAGTTTAAATTGATAATTATTGAACTCTCTTTTCTCCTTATTTCAACTATAAACTTCTGAATCGCTTATTTCGGTCCGTTTTTTTTCTAACAATCAGCTTATTTTATTTGAAATAAGAAGAAAAAGAAGTCGAAAATCTCTTCTTTATCTCGTTTCGATACTTAACAATACGCAATTAGTTAACGCGTTTGTTCGAGACTTATTTTACTTGTACAAAAGCCGCGTTCAATCGAAATTACTGCGATTGATTGATTCTCTGTGCATAAACACCTGAAATAACAAGTTTTTTCTTTCGAAAGAAATGTTCTTATAATTTTTATTCAATTCGCGTATTTCCAGCGTTAAATTAAAATTGATAATGGCAAACGTAAGTACCCTTTTCTTGCTTTTAATATAATAAAAATTCGCTTAATATCATATTCGCGCGTTTGTGCGCGTAAATATCACTTATCCTTTTGTGCAATCTCTCTATTTTCAATTACAGCGAAGAGCCATTCACAGTAAAAATTATTGAATGCGTTTCGCTAACTTCTTGAAAATAAGCTCTTCAAAGCACTCGGCTTATGACGCGCATCTTTTCTCGCCGCTTAATGAAGTGTTTGATTGAGCGCGAGCAATTAAACTTTCTCGAAAACAAATCTTTATCACGTTGCGAATTATGAACTATAAATTTCAACAGCAGAGCGTGTATCTCTTTCGTAAGATTTGAGTGCTTTCGAAATAGCGGTTTCCAAGCGAAGAGTGCTTAAGCAAGATTAAGCTGTGAGCGCTAATCATATGCATTTAATATTGGCTTTCTGAATGAAATAAAACTGATGATCAATTTTGTAAATAAATCGCAGAAAAAGGTTTTTAAACTTTAAAAGAGGAGCCACTTGAAAAAGCTGATTTCGCAGGTTTCAGATAAAGACTGTGTCACGATTCTCGCATCCATTTTTGCCTTCATTCACTTTTCAGTTGCCTATCGATCTCGTCGCGATATGCATGTGTCGAGATGATATATGATCACCACGCATTGCGAATGGCAATTTTTGCTTGACACAAACATTTTTGCCCTCGATATTTGTGTTTAAAAACGAGACCAAACAATTGTTATGAAAAACTATGCGCATAAATCGTTTGAAGAAGAAAAAAACAAAATACTTCAATCTGTTTCGCAACGAGTTTAAGTTCAAATTCAATATTCACTTGACTTAGAGCAGTCAAGAAAAAAAAAGTTTCCCAGTTTAAAATTTTTAAATTTGTGCATTTTTTTTTTCTCGGCAATATTTTAGAAACCCGAACACGAGTGCACAATTTATTCGAGTCGAATACCAACAACAGTAAACTTTTGAATCTTGATTATTTTGCGGTAACGACTTTATTATATCGCATTATCATGAGAAATTCATTTCTTTCTAAAAGCGCAGCTTTTTTGAGCTCATTCGAGGTTATCAACTGAAGTCGTTTTGTTCTTCTTTCCCGTCGTTTTTTCAATTCACGAACTCTTCATTATTTTTAACTCTTTCGCTTTTAAATAACATCGAAAGCAAAGAGCAACCATAATGAAATGAGTGGCAAAAAAATTTGTTTTTATTTACTCATTCGCGTCCACTTTTTCTCACAATTCATTTTTAAATGAGTTACTTTGTGCTATGCAGCTGTCCGTCTGTCGTTCGCAAATATTGCGTCCTAATTTTGATGAGAAGCGAACTTTTAAATTTAAAAGAAAGCAGTGAAAAGATGCTCTCGATGATGAATAAGTTGATGTTGAAGTAGTTGAGCAAAATGGGCCACAGCTTAGAATTATTCGAGCGCAATATCATCAACCCTTCACAACAATGCCTTGACTTATTTCTCTGTTTAACAGTTTATTTTCTTGACCACAATACAAATCGATCAGAATCATTCAGAATGTGAGCTGAACAGAATGTGACCGCCAAAGGAATCATTTTCTCGATTGCTTTTTCTCTTTTTAACAGCTACACCTCTTTTTAAAATTCGTATTTAAAAAGTTCGCTTCACTCGTTTAAATATGTTGTCAAAAATCAAAAAATTTTAGAGGAAGGCTAAAAAACATATTCGCATCAGAAAAAGGAAATTTTGAAGGAAAATTGATAAGTGATTGATGAAGAAGAACGCGCATTATTTAGTCAAAAGGGAAAACGCCTTAAAGATAGCGAAATCTTGCAACACAGATTAGCGGTTTTCGTGACTATCGAATACAATTATAAATCCTCAATTTTTCGTGTACTTGTGTTAGCCCAAAGCACCGAGCTAACGTTACTCAAAATCGAAAGCAATTAGATAGTAAAATTAACTTTAAGAAATAATTTGCAAGCCTGAGATTTTTTGTTTATGACAAAAAATAGAAAATTTCGCGAACTAAATCGAAGTGAAAGCGCTAATTTAAAAGTGTAGAAAAACGAGTGAATCTTTACATAAATTTTACTTGTACCTCATTTTGACTCGAAAACGCAAAATTCGTTTTCAAATTCAGAAAGAATTTATTTTTGAAATGAAATGGTTAAATATAATATAAAAACAAATTGATTACGAGGAAATATGAAAGCAGAGCTCACTTCTCATTCGATTGCATCGCTTTCTTTGTTAGAATACTAAACACTTTCTTAAAACGCTGTTTATGCGGTTAAAAAAAGCAAGCAACTCGACATCTACTCCACTTTTACTATTTTTTTGAGAGCGTAAAAATATAATTTTGCTCTCGAGAGGCATAATATATTAGCCGACGAGCATTTCTTTCTCATCCTCTGCCCACAGGGCTTATTATGTACCATTTTCAAAATGAAATTTTCGTCTCCGTCTCTTGTCTTTGCCGTAAAACACGAAAAGTATAGATCGTGTTCCACAAGCGATGGATGCTATTTATTGATTGAGCAAAATGATGATTATTTTAAAAGCTCTTTCGCATTGATAATGATGAAGATGAACTTTTGCCTCTCTCTCCTGCATTGTTACGGTTTTATTTACAGCAAGACATAATTAAGCAAAAATGAAACTTTTTTTGCAAAAAAAAGTTTCTAAAAATGCGTTTTTCGAAGAGAAGCTTTTTCGTGCAGCAACAAGTTCTTTCAACCTTACGAACATCAGTATTAGACTTTCTTTTCATTCATACATTAGCTTTGATTTGATCACGCAAAATAGCGAAAGAGTGTTTCTGCAGTTTCAAATTGGGCATGACTGCAATGCACGAAATATTCATTTTCATATAAAATTATTAATTTCAATTTCATTAAATTCACTAAATTTTCATACAATTCATTTAATTATAAATGAATTTTCACAATTCTCACAATTTTATTCGCTTTAATTGCTCTTATTTCATTTTGCTTTGTTTCAGCGCAATAGAATATGTACACTTTCTCATCAATTACTCTCTCTTTCTCTCATTTCCAGATCATATTAATTGTCTTAATTAGTTTCACATTCACATTGTTCGTTGATTGCGAAACTTACAATCAAAATAATCATCATGTGAGGAACTCTGTTTCTAACTCGAATTCGAAAAGTTCGCTGCTTAAAATACCAATGGAAACAGTAATCTTTCCGCTAAATGACGGATCAAATGTGATGTTCAACTTGCCGGTGAATGCATTGCGTTTGGAAAAAGCCGATCAATCGTTGGATATTGCTGCAATTACGAAAATGGTTACAAATTACTTAAATGTAAAGAAACCGAATACACTCTATACGGAAACAAGGTCTTCAGTGCATATGTTACCGTTGAAACGATTACCGACGCAACATATACCAGTCCGTAAAATTGTAGTTCCCTCGTCATTTTTGGAGATTTTGCCGCCTGTCACCACTTATGTGAAAGATACAAACCTCGAAAAGAACAATGGAGTACAAAATATACCCAAAAGTTCAAATGCTTATAACGTGGTAACACAATCGCCCTTCGTTACAATCATTGAAAAGCCAGCACAAGTTAACGTTCCGTATTCAATCAATGGCTTGCAAAAGGACTCATCCAGAGTTTACTCTCAAGCACCCAAATATTCTAACTTAATTGCTATTTCACAGCCGAATTTAATTGGCGCAAATTTGGCAAGAGGGATCCTCAACGCCGGAAATCAAATCATTACGGTTCCCGAAATTATACCTGAAATTCAAATTCCAAAAATTTCGAATCTTCGGCAACAATCATTGCAGCAAGAAGCCCCTCAAAATGTGCGAAGCTCTGGTACAATAGTCGAACTACAGAAAAGTAATGCCAAACCAATGTATCAGTCACAAGCAAGCCAACCACAACAATCGACCCCAAAAGTTTCGCAGTCGTACCAATATTTCAAGCAAGGAGCAGCGAGAGGCTCGCCGATATCGGCAGAAAATGTAATCAAAGTTATACCATCACCTCGTCTTCCGACGAATATTGCTTTCATGGTGCAGCATGTTAAGCAAGAAGATAAGCAGCAAGCACAGCCTACTCAAGCACCTCAAAACATTCAAGATGAGCAACAAAAAAGGATGCAAAGTTTTCTAAATAACATCTTAAGACAGCCACAACAATCGCAGAAGTCTTACGACTTGTCGGCTACTTATATCCGTAACCAAGTCACAGCACCAGTCATACAGAACCAAGTAACCGAAGTGCCTATTATTGATTACAACACAGCATATTCGCCTTCCTATCAAAGACCATTAACAAATGACATGATAGATAAGCGTCCCACCATTGAGGTACCTTTTAAACATCGTCCACAAACGGGAAAAACAAATTCAGGCAAAACATCGCAATCCGGAACTCAATACAAATTATCACCATCGGAGATCAGCAGAAATCAAAACCGTCGGCCAGATTCACAAACTATTGAACAAACACAAACAAAAGCTCCATCAGTGTCGAGTCAGAAAGGTGACGATTATGGCGCAGGTAAGAGAATTAAACTGTAATTTAAAAGTGAAAATGTTTTATATGCTAGGTTCTAATCAATACCAAGATTATCAACAAAAATATGAAGATGTCTTATCTCATGACAAGCCGTCAAATGGTCACAAACCACAGAACGAAAAACCATTAGGTACAGTTGGATTTGAACATAGACCAACATCGACTCAAGAACAGTCAAATGAAGGATTTGAGGAAACTTCAGGACAGGATGATTTTAATCATCAAAAAATGGGAGATGAGGAAGAATTAGACCATCGACGACCTTCAGCGTCTGTTGGTCAGCAGCAGTCGGATGATATAGAAAATGACCAGGCTTCATCACAAGAAGGAACAAAAGGACAAAGTTATATCGACAATCGAAAACCATCATCAAGCGTAAATACAGGGTATAGGAAACCTGCGAGAGGAAAAGAGTCTTATGGAACAAAGGGTGGACACGAATCCTCAGGTGTTGGTCCCCGCCGACCATCTCCTGTGTCTGCTAAACGTCGAAAAATACCAGTTCAATCCAGTCCAAGACGTCCAATTCCATCGCAGCAGCAATCAAGTGATGGTTTTGAAGAATCAACAGAGAGAGATGATTATTCTCAGTCATCAATAGATGGAAAAGGAACAGCTGATAGTCATAAATCATCATCCACTTATGGACTTAAACCAACAAATAGTGGCAGTAGTTATGTTCCATCACAGCAACAATCAAACGACGGCTTTGACGAAACATCAGATCAAGAACAAAACAGCCAAGCATCACAAAGTGCCAAAAAATCACTTGATGCTCGCAGGCCATATTCAACTTCATACTTTCGAATGGGAAAAGGCGAAACAAAACAAAGTGTATCGCAAAATGACTATAGAAAATCTTCACCGATAGATTCTCGAATACGACCGCTTGCCAGTTCTAAGAAAGGTGGTGCAAGAAAGCCGTTGATTACTTCAAGAAGGATTGCGCATTCATCTTCCTTGATTGGAGATAAAACAAGCTATGACAGAAAACCAACTAAGACACAAGAAAAGTATCGCCCAACTTCTAGGCCGGTAGTTCAGGTGACTTTTAAGCATAGACCACAAACCGGTACAAAAGGACAGGAGTCTTTGCTTCCAACCTCTCGTCCACTAGTTCAAGTTACTTTTAAACATAGGCCACAAAGTGGCACCAAAGGTGAAGAAGTAATAGGCATTCCAAAGAGTTTAGAAACGACAACTTTACGCTATAATTCGTATGCCACTGTTTCGTCTGATCACGGTACCAAAGGCGGCGATCCTTGTGACAAAAAGCAAGAGCAGCAAACAGAAAATTCTAATGACAAACAAGACACATACGATCAGCGGCAAGAAGGCAATCAGCGAGGATCGCCTGCACGCCTAAGAAATGAAAATGTGGGCCGCAGAACTAATCGTTTGACATTCTCATCTGAAAATAGCGCTGAAGTCGAAACTATCCCAACTGAGAGAACATTGGAGCCTTTTTTAAGAACTGTCGCACCAATCATTGATGTGCCTTTATCACCAGCAGCAGTCGCACGTAAACAAGATCCTACGCACAGCAATTCAGATTCTTCACCAGACGCTGGTGCTGCTGTAAATGGTTTCTCAAATGACAGGGAAACAGTGGACCACGGCAATGTTCGAGCCTCCATCTTTGGTCCCCGCGCGCCAACCCCTGTTACGCAATCGAGTTCTTTCACAACTACGCCCGCATCTGATTTGGACAACTCCGATTTCGGAATTAGATTAAAATCGCGGGACTTCAGCGATGGACTGACACAAGTATGGGACAAAAATGGTGAACAGAAACAGAGAGAGGATTTTGATAACGGCAGTTCTCTTGATGGTGGTGCAAACACTGATCGCGGTGCAAGCGATGCAGCAAGCAAAGAGTACGAAGACGATTTTAACCGTGGTTTTGAGTCGAGTGTAGAAACGTCACTGCACGCCACAAACATCGAAGATGCTGTAAATCGCGGAACTTTGCCTATCAATACAAATAAATGATCGTTATTTTACATAATCAACTTGTATCAAGAAATGATTTTCTCTCACAAAAACAGTTTTTTATGTAAATAAATTAAATAAAGTAAACCACTTTCCAATCAATCCTATGAAAGTGCCTAATTCATCGATCAATCACTTGAGTCGCTGATTGCATAATGTCCACGAATGATTGCGGCAGTGTAGATTTTGAGAGTTAGGACTGTTGTTGCAGCAAATGATATCAAGAAAGAGATTCTTCAACGATTGGCACCATTTTCAAATTATCGCCATTAAGCAGCCGAGCTTCGTTAAAACTTGACAAGCTCGAATCTAGCGATTTAATTCGGTCACTACTCGTCATACTGTCGGACGATGATCTCTTCGCATTCAAAACGCCAGTTTGAATGTCAGCGAACGCTTTTCTCAACTTAGTCAAATGATGTTGAAGATGCTTGTTAATTTCTTCCAACTCGTGGCAACGCTCTCTCATCGCTTCAATATCAAATGAATGATGACATTCTTTATTACGATGCTTGTTACAGTGCTGCAATTTGCGTTCTCTTTTATACTTTTGCAATTTCAACTCTAATTCAATGTTCTTGTTCTGAGCTTCGGTCAACTTTACTTTGATTGAGTCGCGATCGTCGCCAATTTCTCGAATCACTCGATTTTTGTACTCGATTTGATCACGTAATTGCAAACAGTTGAAACAAACAGAACTCAACAAATGCTTCACTTTAGTGACCGCTGATTGACTTCGATTCATAGAACCAATCTTTTGGCTGTCACACGTGTTCAGAGATAGGCGAATCACATTGCGGCCGCTGTCGGTTTCATTGTTGGATGCGAAGTGAACACACAAACATTTGCTGCCGTTTAAGGAAATGTGTTTAGCGGAAGCATTGTCGAAATGCATTTCATCCATTTTGGCATCTGAGGAACAAACCGACAAAACAATGACCGCAATAACCATAGCAACTTCATTGTTGCGTGTCTTTTCGGCATGTCAACTTTTCCGACTCGTCAACTTTTCTCCGCTTATTTTGCGACTCTTTCGCTCTGCAATAAGCTTCGCACTTTGTTCCGTAAAGTGAGCAAGACTTCAAAACAAAGTCTTACAGTCATCGTTTAATTCTGTCTTATATGCGAAAAGTTAGCAAATTCGCGAATCGAACTCTTCGCAGATGCGGAAAACAAAATTTTTCCCCATAAACTTAATTGTAAAGTTCGCACGTGAATAAAACTTCCCATGAACTTCCCTTTTGTGCACAAAAGCACTCTGGATCCTTTAATGTCGCATTTGTATCTTCGTTATAGTAAACTTTTGAAAGAAAAGCTCTGGAACCATTCGAATGGGTTCTTTGTCAGTTTGCCCTTTAATGAGAACTAATTTATAGTTTCGCTAGTCTCGCATTTTAATGAGTAGAGTGCAATGGACTGCACTTGAATTTTCTGAGCGAGGACGAAGAGAATAAAGAGTAAAAAATCAACGAAAAAATTTTAATTTAATTTAATTATTTAAATATAGTAACTATGCGAAGCACAAAAATTTGATACAAACTTAAAATAATACAAATAAAGAGATCACCAGCCTTTACCATGTTCGTCTCCATTTCCATCTCCGTGGCCTCCATAGCCACCTCCGTGGCCTCCGTCGCCATGTGTCTCTTTGTAAGAACTTTTCTTGTAACTTCCTTTCTTGTTGTGCTTCTTGCCGCCGCTTTTCTTATAGTCGTGCTCTGACTTCTTAGAATGTCCACCTTTCTTGTATTCTTTGCCGCTATTGCCTTTGTATCCTTTCTTATTGTACTTCTTGTACTTGTCTCCCTTTTCACCTTTTTTCGAGTACTTTTTACTCTTCTTTCCTTTGTACTTTTTGCCATTTTTGTGGTTCCATTTATCGTAAAACTTTTTATGTTTCTTCTTGTATTTCTTGTCTTGAAACACATCTTTGTACTGCTTTTTGTTACCCCACTCTTCTTTGTGATAAACATTTTTGAAGCCTTTCTTCTTGTAAGCTTTGTCTTTTACGTATTTCGATCCTTTTTTGCCTCCTTGCATCCCGCCGCCCTTGTGCTCTTTTCCTCCCCACTTCTTCTTCATCTCTTTTCCCGACTTTTTATAACTTTTATGATCTTTTCCAAACTTTTTATTCTCTTTCCCACCTTTTTTGTACTTCTTTTTCCCGCCATATTTTTTATGCTTTTTGAAATGTTTTTTCGACGATTTCTTTCCGTGTTTATATTTTTTCGAAGATTTCTTCATCGAGCCTCCGTAGCTGCCTCCTTTCTTCTTCTTTTCCTCATCACCTTCTCCGCCTCCTCCCCAACCGCTGCTGGCCGCTGCTTGAATGTTTTCATTTGAATGAGCTAACGCATCGTCATCGTCTGAATGAAACCAAACTTCTGCTGGCGAGTCGTTGGTCGATATGTCAACCGGAAAAGGATCTTCAGAAACACTATTAGACTCAAGAGGCGACTCGATCGACTCATCGTCTATGTTTTCGTCGATTCTACTATCTGTTGCTTGTGCTATATCGTCATCTCTGTCGAGCCAAGAGTCAGATGAGTCGTAAACTTTTACATCTTTTTGCGATGAAGATAATCGCAAATCATCACTTTCATTCACAAGGCTCGTAGATTTATTATTGATCACATCAATCATTGGCAAAGCGGCAAATAAAACTGTAGAATTACTATTGTGCACATGCAAACACCATTGCGGTTTATTAAATAAGAATAATAATATCGATAGAAAGCATCGAGTAATCGTCAAACGCATAATTGTAAATCAAACTAAAACTTGAAGCCAAAAGCTTTTGCAATAGCTTTAAATCATCAATTTAAACAACTGATTGCAACTGAAACAAACGCAATAACAGCTTTTGAGTGCATGGCTTTATATAATGAAAATGTTTTTTCTGATTTCAGGAGTGAAAATTGTTTTCTTAGATTCACCGTTTTATTTTCTTTCCAAAACCAAGTATTTCCAAGAAAATTAAGTCACAATTAGCCCTCTGACAATAAAACAAGTTCAACGAACCTGGTGCGAACATTGCATTTGAGCCGAAATTGAGGAAGAAATAGAATCGAAAGCAAATTTATTTAATGAATCAATCAATTAATCGCAGCTGATTAACTTTTTTGCTTTGCGAATGATGTGAAATGTGTGAAAGGTGCTTTTATTAACAGAGCATCAATTATATTACTTTAATTACTTTTATTCAATCATTAGTATCGATTCATTGCTTGTTTAAAGCAAACCGCAGTCTTACTTTCACATCATTTCTCCGAGAATCGAAAAAGCTTTCTATCGATTTCATCACAGTAAAATAAAAAATTTTTAATTTAATAAATTAAGCAAACTTGTTTTAACCAAAAATTTGGATTATGAGGCAAAAATCGATGTTTTGTATCATTGAAATGCTAATTGAATTAAGCTCTTTGAAATGGCAATGCTAATACTTGACGAATGCCAAAACTAGTAGCTATCAACTACTTTAACATTTTATTGAAATCAAGTAAGTCAGTGTTACATTTTGCAAAAAATAAGCTAAACCATATGATGTAAAAGATGTCTTCCCACATTGGCAAACTTTTTTTGACATATTTGAGCCATTTAAAGATTAATTACGCTTGTTTACTGCAAAGAAAATAAAACTTTATTTTAGATTCATTTTTATAGCTGAATTTCAACGAATAACAAATGGAAAAGCGCAATTGAGAACAAAGAAAAGTTTATCTGGACAATGAAAAGTAATTCGCTTTGTTTGATCTAAATTTTGAATATTTAGAAGTGTAAAGCCGCAATATTAAGAAATTTAAGTGAATGTCATTATTTGAGCCGTTAAAAAAAATCGATACGACTGCTTTACATTAGCTACAATATTTGACTAACCGAAGCGTATCATCACGAGAACTTTCTTCGGCTTACAGCATAATAAATGATCTACTTGTGAAAGAAGCCACTTTTTCTCAAAATCGATCAAATTCAAAAATAAGCCACTTTCTTCAAGTTTGGCAATGAAAAATAAATTTGCTTTCTTATTGAAATGTCAATAAAGTACTTCGCAAAATTTAAACGATTCAAATTTAATCATCAAATAAATTGGTCTAGCAAAAAAACTATATTTTGTCAGTAAGACTAATGAGGCGAAAAAGTGAGTAAATAAGCAAGAAAATT
>NCKU01001458.1:0-25530 GCA_003675995.1 Dinothrombium tinctorium | reverse complement strand
CACAAGCCGAGATTTGAACTCACGACACATTGGAGACAAGTCCAGCGTTTTACCGCTGGACCAACCCGTGAACCCAAATTGATGGTGCTCGTTTAATTATATTCAATCATTTGTATAATGGAAGTAAAGGTACCTGAAATTGATAAAATTAAAAGGAATGAGTTTCTAAGAATAACGAACATGGTGGTTTAAAATCCAACAATGGTCAGTTATACGTTGTTGCATCAGTGTTCTTTCATTACAAATGCAGATGGCGACATTAAATATTGGTTATTGATTTAATAAATTATGAAATAAAGTTTTATCTATTTTAGATAAACGGCCAAATGAATTGAAAAATATTTCTGCTTTCAATTATTTGAAAAAATCTTTAATTAAAATTTAAAATTCATCTGAAATGTAATCGCAAGTAGCATCTGTGCTGATAAAAAACTTGAAACTCAATTACGAATCTCTGATAAAATAAATTTGAAAATTTTGTAATCTTTTTGCGTGACTTATAATTACTCAGTATTCGTAAAAATTATAAAACAAAAGTAGATGATATTAGATCTGAGTAAATCAATAAAATAATTAAAATAAAACAAAAATGTGATTCTAATTACAAGCCTCAAAAACAAAAAAATCAATGTGTAATTTTAGCTTTTAGGCCATACTAACCTCGAGCGATTTAACATCAAATTTAACTAAGTGCTCAATTTTTTGATAATTATATTAATATTCATAATTCTTTAATAACATGCAGCGATTTTAGGTTTTATTTTTCAAAATGGGAACTCTTCCGAAAAATTTTAAATTTTATTTTATTGTTGTACAATTTTTAAAAATTACTTTAAACTAAATTTGTTCTTTTTAGAACGTTATAGACTGTGATAATTTTTGTTTTATTCAATTCACTATTCAAATATATTAATAAAAACTAAAGTAAGTTATTGATTTACTGTAGTATTCGTCGAGAGCATCGTTGTGATTGGCAAGTACTTGCCGCTCGACCAGGAAGCTGCTTTTTTGATCCAATCCCTATTTCAATGAAACTTAATACACAAATAGAACTTCATTATGCATAAGCTACATCAAGAATTATCCCAAGTATGGGTGCAAAATTGCTCGTAAAGCAAATTCTTCGCTTAAAAACGTTAAAATTAAGTTCTAAGGCAACGAATTTTTTTTTCAATTGAGGGTCAAAATCTCAAACATTTTTTATCCGCGTTTTAAATGATAAGACTACATAATTATTTTTATCTCAGGTGTTGTTTTTCTTTAAAACCTAAAAAAATTTTCAGTGATCTTGCATAGCATTAATAACTCATAAGATAAAAGTTGAATGGTTCTTTAATTTAAAATAAACCAGATAAAAATCAAATGAAATTTCGCCTCGCAATCGAATTTTTTTTGCCATAGAATTAATGTTAAAGTTTACACGAGAATAACTTCATTCACGAGCACAACTCAAACTCATAATTAGTGTAGCTCTTCACAAATATATTGACTTACTTATCAGATTTAGAAAGCGATCACTTGTACCATACTGGCAAGCAGACGCAAGGAATGATATTTTTAAGATATATTGATGTGATGTAATTATAAGACAAATTACTGATAGAGATCTAGGAAGTTTTGGAGAGCGAAAGCTCGTTCTGACAATCAGATTGCTGTTGTCAATTTACATGATAGTAAATATATTACTCTTATTTAAGGGGCGTTAACAATGTTTTAGTAGCCAAAGCTAAAATCGAATGTCATAGGAGAAAATTAATGTTGATAAGTTAGACATTGTTGAGCAGAATAAAGTTTATGAATTGAGTGGATGTATCGGATTTCTTAATTGCTTTATACCGAATTAATGTGAAATCACGCAAATGCAAAACAAAGTAATATTTCACGTTCTCATTTGGTTATTAATAATGTTTGGCTTCAATATGGAAAACGTTATATAGGTGGAGAGGAAAAGTTGTCACTGTTGAATGATTGCACTCAAAAACCTTTCAGAACAAATATAAGCAAAAAGTTGGGCAACCATGATATTTAAATTAAAGTAAAAACGATTTTGAAGCTTTAACATGAAGTACGATTTTCCAACAAAGATTTTCGATATGGTAATGTTGATCATATGGCGGGATGTTTTGACGCTTTTTTTGGAAAGTTTACTGAGAATTTGCTTAGAAAATCGACTCGTTTTGCGTAAATATGAAGAGCATAATTCTTTAAATAAATATTAAATTATAGAGTTCTATCATGTTCATTTAAATACAAATTAGATTATTAAATTATATTTGTTTTTAGTTTTTACCTAATTTGGCTTCTAAAGCTACAATTTGTGTTTATGTTTGTTTAATACTTCGATCCCGCTTTCAAATTTCTCCGCAATTACTATCTTTACACTCGCGTTCCACCCACCCGTTACACTCGACTCCACCGCGACAAAGAAATAAAAATTTTTTGCAAATTTTCATTTGTTTTCTTTGCTTCGTTTAAGAGTCAAGAAAAAGAAATTATGAGATTCTTTAAGGTATTAGTAAAGTGTTGAAAAAATTCTGTGTAAAAATCGTTTTTTTTAAATTTTGCATGAAAATTTGGCGTGAAAATTTACCTTTACAAAATCCGTAAACTTTTTAATATATAAGTTATTCGAGTAGGTTAGAAAAATCAATCTATAAAGAAAAATATAATTTTCATAAGTTGAAATTAATGAAAATTTATAATTAAAATTTAAGTTAATGTTTAAAACCTTAATTAAATTTTAAATTTTTAAATAACAAGTTTGCACTCAATCATTTGATAATAATTTATTAAACAAACTTGAAGCTTGAATTTTTGATTTACTGATAGATTTGTAAATTCAAACATGAGGAGCAAGAAAAAATGAGCAACGCTTAAATTTTTTTTTATTTTCAAAAAGCACACATCTGAAAATTCTCTTCAAGTTTTTTAAATTCATTTAAACGCACAAAAAATATGTAAAATAAAATAAAAATATTTTCGATATACTTCGAAATATTATAGCAACTCATTTTTTATTCAATAAATTGAAATGCAGTGAAATGTTAAAACAATAATTTTATTGGTTTTTCAAGCCAAATTTTTCATAAAAAATTTGTTTTTAGATCTGTAGTCTCAACGCTCTTTTAATGTTTTAAGTCATGTGTTGTACATTCAATTGATTAAGTGTATTAGCGATCTTAAAAGAGCGGAGAGATGCTTGAAATGTTAAACTCAAAAGCAAATGGAAAACTGTTTAACTCAAAGTTTTATTGCTTATTTCAAAAAATTAATTTGCTTATCAAAATACGAACGTATTTCTTAAGATTATGCAATATTATTAGGTCTTTTAAACACCCTTTATTACGTGGAAGCGCTAGAATTGCAATAAAAATTTCAATAAACGATGTGAAGCATGTGAGTGAAAAGTGAAGCCTATGTGAATAAAGAAACGCGAACTTCTCCATAGACTAAATATAAGCGAGCAATTTAGTGTAAACGAAAATACAAACATTCAAATAATGGTACATTACTTCAGTTGCAGTGAACGCTTTTGTACGTTCAAGAGACGCAGTGTCGCAGTTTGAGTGAAGCAGCACTGCGGTTAATAATAAAAAAATCTGTTCGCGCCGGAAACGTTTAACAGACGGTTGCGTTCACCCGCTTCGCAGCAGATTTTCGGGTCTTCATTCATTTTGTATTCAAAGAATGGTAAACGAGAAGCAGCTGCAAATAAAGACGATTCGTTCTTGCAGAGAGTGTCAACGCGTGCCTTACGCTCGAAAAGTAAAGAAAGAAAAAACTGCTTTACATGCATCACTCCGTTTCTTCGCTCACTGCAACGCTGCAATATGTTTTCTCGTGTTCGGAGCTCAAATAGAAAACATCGATTAAATGCAGATGTTGACAAAGCGCTATGAAGATATGCCTGAGAAAGTGAACAAAGAAGATCTGTTTCGCGAAAAGCATCTTGACAAAAGACTAGAGACAAATTTAAAATGAAAAAATATGATTTGTCACAGCAGATAGTAAGCAGCGAGAAAATAATTTGCATGTTTCTCTCTAGAAATAAACTACTTCGCCTTATGTGTTTGTGATTTAGAAAACGAAATTAAAAAAATGTGCGAAAACGAATACGAATGAGAAAAAAGAAATAAGAAACGTGTAGTAAATTACTGAGATGACAGCGATATTTCTTTCTCTTTCGCTTTCTTATTTCACTCTCTTTTATTACCATTTCACGGAGAAAATGTGTTCGCGTTTTACTTAGCTCTGAATTAACAGACATTAATGGAAAAGCGAACATTTAATTCAGGAATGAATGCACCCTTCTTAAAAATGTCAAGTGATGTTCAAATTATCATTTCTTGAGTTAAAATGAAATTATACAATCAAAACAATCATCGAGAGCTTTCATTATCCCGATTGATTTTTGTGTTATCCACGTGTATCTTACGCATTCGTGTTCTTGCTCTTTCATTGCTTATAAGTTTAATAAATTCTTAAAGAATACGAACACATCAAACAATCTTCCTGATTTTTGTGATTTACTAATTCGAAAAGAAATGCAGAAATTCTTTAGCAATGAAGATTGAAGTTTCTCACTTTTTTATTGCCAAGAAAAGAAGATGTTGATAGAACTTCTTTGTACTTCTATCTATTCTACTTGCTATTCTAATTAATTGATTTTTTCATTCATTCAGCCGCAGGCAACTAAACAATTAAACAAAGAAGTACTTCTGTACAAAGACTATCTATTCTACTTGAGCACTTCTTTATACTTCTTTGTTCAATTGTTTAGTTGCCTGCGGCTGAATGAATGAAAGAGTTAATTAATTAGACAGAATTATAACTCTTGAAATTAAGTTATAAAAGTGTGTGTTTCACATTCATTCGTTCATATGAAATGAAGTTGGTTCATTATTCTGATTAAATTTTTCGTTCATTCTTTCTTTAAGCAAGCTAAACCATAAAAGCTTCAGCATGATTTGATTGTTGTCAAATTTGTTCATTTTTAGTTAATAAACTTCGCCGAATTAAGTGGACGTATTCCTTAACTTTTTTTGCAAAATGCACCATTTCTCATTGCGAGCAGCAATTGTTAAAACCTAACTTCGAGTGTATCAGATTAGTATTTCAATGTGAAGTCGATTTTTAGTGCTTTCATCTTTGAAAATCGATGAAACTTGGTGCTCTCGACAAATAAGAGTGGCGCTCGACAATAATTAGGAAGTGAGCCGCAAGAGCTTCGCTTTAATAAGAAACAGCATTCGAAGCAAAACGAACACGTTCTCATTGTTCGGAGAAAAATATTTTCATATCTATTCAAAGTCGTGAATTGAATGCTCATTCTTCTCTTAATGCATGAGAAATCCGATGAAATATTGTTTTATCGATATTTCGGTAACAATGAGAAATGATCGTTTCGAACATTTCTATTAAGCATTTTGAAAAATGTTTGAGTTTCAGTGTTTAATGCTTATAATTTATGAATTTAAATGCAAAGCACTGTCTTAACTTTTTGTCGATCAATATGAAAATCATAGAAGAATTAAGAAAAGAAAAATAGGAGTGTATTTCGTTGCCGAAACTAAGGCGAGCAAATACACAGACATACGTACATGAGCTAAAGTACAGGACACACGCAAATCGTTGGGACTCGTTGCGCGTGCTTAGCACGCGTACACAGCCGGCGCATGAATGTAGCTACAATCACTTGATTTTCGCCGAAGTAGTGATATGATTGCTTTTTTCTCCTCTTTGTTTCATTCTCAATAAACTTATGTATTCGAGATAACTAAGCGCTCATTTATTACTCTCTTTTGTTTCATTTTTAACGGCGCGCTTAAATTATTTATGATTCGGCGATGCTTACGAAAAGTGCTTGTTTGTAAAACGACGCTTGAATAAATTTCGCTAATTCACTAATTTGTGGAAAGGAATAAAAGCGTTTGCCAAATCCACTTTAACGTTACCTTTTAAACGTTTAATTTATTAACCACCGCGTCTAAAATCAAACTCTCAACCTGGAAAACATTGCTAATCGAGCTTGGTAAAATTAACGCTGCTTATGTCTCGAGCTGTAAGTACAATTTTCTCTTTTGAAACAATACTTGCTAACAGCTACTCAAACATAAATCCACTTGATGTTTTTCTTTTCACGAAAATAGTTAAAAAAGATTTTCTCGACAATATTTAATTTAAAATACTTACTTTACGGCAACAAACGCTCGTTCTTGGCGTGCGATTTATTTTCTGCTTTTCCTATGATTTTGAGAATAAGCATGAAGCACAACGAAAATATTTGCTCGTTCATTTTTCACCTACTCAGTTTTTCACCTTCAGCAAACATCGATTCTCGAATATGCATTGAATTTGCACTCGAATTTCATCTCGACGCAGACTAAATAATATGAACCTGCGACTAAAAATACACTTCAATAAAAAATTAACTTCAGAATTTTTGCGAAATTTAGCGTTTTACGCATTTCACGCCGATGCGATTATTGAATAGAAGCGAAGTTTTTTGTTCGAAACTGTTCTATTTAAACAAATATTGGAGCTTTGCGTTTCTTTCAACACCACGTATATGTCAGTATCGATGGGATCGATTTTTCAACTTTTCGTGAAATAAGAAACGAAAAGCTTACATTTTGAAAAGAAACGAGGAAAAGCTAAAAAGTTTTCGATTGAGTTTTACGAAATAGAAAAAAGCTTGCGACGGAATTTTTCATTCACATCGGCTGCTATTATGGCTTGATCCTTACTTTTTTCTTGTCTCTCGATTTTTAAAAAAGCAACATTTTAGTTTAAACATATCGCTTTTAGACTGACCACTTTCACTTCGCGTATGACATTATTTTGCCGTTAAAGCAATAAAATTATGAATTATGTGTAATTCTATTCGTTCGAGCTTCTTTTGTTTAACCCTTGCGAGATTCGTGAAAAAATGCAGTCGCTATCAAATGATGAACGGTTTGGCAACAGTCTTTTCATCTAAAACAATGATTTTGATTAAAAAAATTCAATTATCAAAATCAAATACCACATCTATCCACGTCCTTTATGAAAATTTTTTTAATATCTTCATGTAGTTCAATTAAACTGAAATGTTTCGAAACATTTTTCTCTGCAATAATCGAGCGCTTTAAAACGTTAAAAATAAAGAAAGCAATAAATTTTGTGAGCAAGTGAACACTCTTCCTGACTCGATGGAAGTTCTTAAAAAGTGGTGATGACTTGCAAAAGTCATGTTTGTTTTGACCTCATGATTTCTAGCAATAAATCATCGTAAATGTAGACTTTTTCAGTTTCATTACATTGAATTTTTTTACCATAAAATGTCTCTGATTTTTCTATTGATTTCTTTCGTTTAATAGACAGAAAACAGTAATAAAAAGCTGGTCAATAAAGCCAGCCATATACGAAGTCATTTATGAGCGAATTTTGAGTAAATGAGCCATTTTCATCCGTTTCATCAAAGCGAAATAAGAATTAAATAAAAACTGTAAAGTGATGTAATGTTCGGCTCTACATTCTTAAAAGTTGTATTTGTTTTGTTTAAATTTAAGTTAATAGAAGTATCTTGACTTAACACGTTTACCTTAATTTTAGCCACCATCAACATTTTTCTCACTTATTTTCAAAAGAATATCCGAAATTTGATGCCATTAAGGTGATAAAAGCGAAAGTAAACGCATATCGTTTACGTGATGCAAAGACTCGTTAGAATTTTAATTAGAAAAATTCTTCAACTTTGTTAATGCCAAATTAACATCATATTTTTGGCATTTATAGTTGATTAAAGTAAACTCAAATTATTACCAAGTTCTTCATATTAAAGAGGAGAAATATGAAAAAATCTATTCTTTCTTAATTTCCAGAGAAATCGAAAATTTTTAAATTAAGTTTTTCACTTACACAATGGCATCGTTGACGATTATTATGACAACGTTTCGTCTGCTTACAGTCGGACTTCTTCAGGTCAAAACATTGTCAACGGTGCCAATGTGTAAGTGAAAAACTTAATTAAAAAACTGCGAAATTCGCGATGGCAAAATCAATAATATTTGTCGCAAAAAATCGAAAATTATTTTTCATATAGTGTTTTGTCTATTATTTTCTAGAATGTAATTCAAAGAATGTCATTAAACATATATTAAAGTGTATTGACTGAAATTGAATTTTTACTTCCAGCTCTAGCTAAAGTTCCGCAAATAACTTGTTTCAGAGCTCGGAGTGGTAAACAAATTAATTCCACATTTATAGTAAATATTTGGCTACATATTATTTTCATCACTTGTTTTCATTGCTCAGAAGCTTATTGTTATTTCAACTTTTGAAAATGTTTCAGAATTTCGTTCACGCAAGAAATGAAGCTAATTACAATCGTCATTCCTTTTTGCTCTTATTTTGATTAAGGTCTGACAATCGTTGTTCCGCTTTTTTCACGCTCCATTTTTCAGCGAGAGTAAATTTTTAAATTCAATTCAATTAATTTGGTAAAGTTTTTCATCATTTTTTAAAAGAAGTGCTCATTTATTTATAAATTGTTATTTTGAGACGCATTCTAAATGCAAATTTTTTCATCTATTTCTTCAGCGCAAAATTGAGAGTGAATTGGAATGAAACATTCATACTTGATTCACTTTTACATTTCTCGTGCATTCTTATTGAAATAATTTAACTAAGCGAAATAATCTGATAAATATTTTTTTAAATAACATTTCTCGAAACTTCAATTAAGAGATCACTTGGTAGCTGCAAAAACACTTCGAATATTTCCCTAATAAAATTTGCTTAAGCTATAGCTCATTTAAGTTCATCTGGTTCTCTTTTTCCTTAAAATCTAATTACGTTTATTATATTACCATAGCATTAAAATATCTCGCATAATAAACTCATGTTTTTCAAATTTGTTAGTGATGCAAAGTTGAAATGGCTTTAATTTAAGTGACAATAAATGAAAATTCTGTAGGCGAGAAAAAAAATTAAAGAGTTCAGTAAATAATTCAAACATAAAGACAACTTTTAATTTTACCTCCTGCTTTCAACATTAAATGTGGAAAAAGAAATCGCTTTCAGCAAAATCTTTACTAAAGTGGATAAGATTTTTTCAAAACTCGATAAAAATAATCCCTGGAGCAAGCGCCTTATTTCATTAGCACGATAATTCTTGACCTGAATCCGAAGTTTTATATGCATTTGTATGTTTGTTTTATATGAATTTGTCCAAAGATAGAAATGCACTTACGAAAGGTAAAAGAAAAGCAATAAAAAATGATAAACAAAATAAAAGCATAAAGAGATCATTTTCACGAGATCGCTAACTGAGTTCAAAGATAAGGCAGAGGATAAAAATATGGACATGTAATAGTGAGGAAGAAAAAATATCATCAATAGGATAGTGTGATAACAGAAATAAAGCGAATAATGGGAACGGTAATAATCTAACGCTGAAAAAATTTGCAGAAGTCGAAACAAAAATTTTGTTCACTATAAAATCTCAATTTGAAATTTTGCTACAACAATTAAATTAAATTAATTAAGAGAAAGTGAGGATTGCAGCTTTTAAAGTGTCCGAAAATTTTCGAAATAATTCAATCATTTAGCGAAATATCGGCCGATCGATGTTATAAAAGCGAAAGTAATGAGAACTGTAATATTTCTCTTTCTTTCTGTTTCGCTCTCTTTGCAGAATCAGAATTCAATTAAAGGAAGGATGCTTCGACTCAATACAGAATCGTTAAAGAGCAGAGTCAACGTTGAAAGCTGTAAAAACCAAATGTGAAAAATATGGAAGCAAAAGCATGTTCGTTTCGTTTGATTGCTGGAAATTTGCAGAGAAAGAAAAATTTTGGTCGATTAAACGTCAGCCAAAGAGATGTGATGAGTTCGCTTCATTTTACTCTATTGATTATTGTAAGCTCTCTACAAAGCGTCAATTTAAGTTATGCTTCGAGTGTGCCGTGGACACAAACTGTGGAGCGAAATGTGCAAAAAGCTTTTCACGTTCCGATGACGGCGGTCGAAATCAATGGCAAAGCTACGCACTCATCGATCAAAGCGGACGCACAAACATCGGCGAGAAACTCATTGTTCGCAATTAATAGCGAAGACGAAGAAAAAGAATCGCTACTGCAAGCCATTGACGAGATCACACATAGTAAACATTGCGATTCACGCAAACACACCACTGATTCTGCGATGCCAGTAATGTCTTCGATTGTCGCTCATTTGCACACCTCATCTATCTCTCAGAGTTCGAACGGCGATCTCTTCGTTTACATACCATTGAATAGGTCGCGAATTGAAATGCCATCGAATACGGTAAAACACAAGTACAAACTAACCGAAACACGAATCCGCTTCTTATCGATTCTGTTCGCCAAGATCAATCCGAAAACCAATAATTACATTATACTGCGCCAGACAATTGACGAACTGATAAAAGCCGAAAAAGATATTCACCAGGTTCGCATACTCTGGCTAAAGAATGAATCTAAAGACAAATCAGATCTACATGCGGCGTATTATGCCGAATATGGAATCAAAGGCATTTTGTATGAAAGTTATGATATCATTGTAAAAACAAACAAACCATGGCTCAAGCTTATTGACGATTCAAACTTCACACAAATTGTTGAAAACGGCTACATCGCAATTAAAAGCGAAGAAGCGAATTCCGACCAAAGCTTGATCGCGAATTGGACGCGGGCGTATTTCGCTTGCGATGCGAAAATTTGGCTTTTCTCATTTACATCTTTGATCACTTATTACTCGCCGAATGTCAGTCAAATTATTCTCCAAGGATTAATCAGCGTCGATGTGAACATCAATAATCTTGATGTTAATCAGTGTGATATGCGTAGTGTAAACGAATCCAACGAAGATTTCACTCTCCATCTCTTTTCAACCCATAAGTGTCATCGAGATAGCAGTGAGGTGAGTGCAAACGAAATTATTGCTCTTCATCGAATTAGTTAAGTCAACTATTGATTCTTTAATCTCATTTCAAAAACCGACATCGCTCTCTTTATCAGTAATGAGGGTATGTTTGCAAAATCAATATTTATCTCTCTTTCACGCATCAATTACTATTTACACACCCACAACGTTAGTTCTCTTATGAACTTGTGAAATAATGAAACACTAGCTAATTTCAGTGAGAGAGTTCTTTTCGGTCAACATTCTTGAAGACAAACAAAGCAGAGTTTTCTTTAGTTGCTTTTTTCTTTTCTCTTAAATCAATTAATCAATTTTTGTGTTCAGTTTTATACACGCAGCACTTTCTGGAAGATTAGCAAGAGCTAAAAAAGTTGCCGTTGAAGGGAAGTTTCGATTTACATTTTGCATTTACAAGAGTTTCAACTTTCAAAAATTTTTAATTTTTAACAAAGCTCGTTAAAAATAGAAAGATTTACAATCAAGTAATTACATTTTGGGTTTGAGGCTAATGATTAAGCGACGATCGTTTATCGCTCATTACTAATTAAGCGTCTATTTGTTCGCATTATCGATTCGCTCGTTATCGATCCATTTTTAATTCATGAAAAATAATTGAAAAGCAGTAAAAGAAAAAAGGGCCACACTCTGTGCACTTTTTATTTCAAATATAGAGTTGACGACAAAGGCTTGAAAAATTTATTCGCAAAACAAAACGAGAAAAGTTTCTAAATTAGTGAGCAAGAACAGCACAGCAAAATCAATAAAAAACGTTTTCCAATGTTTCACTTTTTGTTGAATAATCAATTCATTGAATTCAGTCTATTTTGAGGCTTACAAATTATCTTTTTAACAAATTAAAATTTTTAAAAGATTTTTCTTTAAAAATGAACACCGGACACCTTATTTGGCGCTCTTTTTCACCCTAAGCTTAATTTCTCGATTTGTTTCATTCTTTGTTAATAAGATAGCCAACCAATTTGTTCGAAGCTATACATTCGCATATTTTTTGCCTTTTCATATCAACGATAAGTGGAACTTTGTTATGCATTGGAGAATAAGCTGAAATTCGTTCAATAAGAGAAGCCTTGAAATTTTTATGAAGTTGGCAAAATCATAACAGAGGCAATTCATTTTTTAGAAGCAAGCTCTATATGGCTCTAGTTTAAGGCTTGATTAAAAAAGTTAAATATTTGATGAAATTTAAAGGTTAGATGTTAACTTTTAAGAGGATTTTTAATGAAACCATCAATGTAGCAGCGAGTAAGTTAGATGTTCGGGAACAAGAAAAAGTGGAGGCTCGCGAAAAATATTTATAAGGTTGCTGCAACATTTATAATGGTTGTTGTTGATTAAAAAATATGAGAGCAACTATTGATCAATGTTTTGCAGTAAATAAACTTTTCTTTTTGAAAGCCTTAACTTTTTTCTTTGAAAAAAGCGGCAGCTCAGCATTGGGCAGCTTGAAGTTAGTATTTTCTACAGAAACAAAAAAAAAGTCTTCGGATGAAAGCAAAATTACAGAGAGTATAACTCAATCAAAGAAAGAATAGAGAGCAAAAAAGAAATGCATTTTAGGAAACGAAAGTTGTCATTTACTATAAAAGCAAGTAGCGTGAAAATTAGCGAATCTTTGTGCGATGCACTCAACTTTTGTTTAACACAACTTTCGGAAAAAATTTTTCTCAATAGTGAATCGAAACAGTAAAGTGATTTTCTTAGCTCTAAAATTAGATAAAAGCATTCGAAAATTAATTTCTCAAGAATTGTCTTAAATTTAATTTGGAAATTTGAATTTTAAAATTTCGTTATATTGTTCAGTTGGTTGATTTCATGACAGTGTAAAAGCTTTTGAATTGAAAAATTTGTTCAATTTCATAAGGAAAAATGATTTGAATAATTCATGAAAAGGGAGAATTTTTCTATTCAGAAAACGTTAAAAATTCTTGAGTTAATCACATGCATAGTATGCAAACATAAATGAGATCAAGTGAAATGGGGCCTGAAGCAAGTATGATAAAGGAATCGAAATTTTTCTATTTTTCTTCACGGTTTGGACATTTAATCTGTTCTAGCATTTTTGTGTAAATTATTAGTTTTACTTCAATTTTGTTCTCGTCTTTTTAGCTCTTAATGTTTTTTGCTCACATTTTCCCTATGCTCTTCTATTGAATATATCGAATTTGTTCCCGATAGACAGCTTTGCATTTATTCAACGCATTTTTTATGCTTAGAATATCATTGATAGCAAAGCATTTTTCCGAATTTTATTATTTATTATTGTATATTATATTTTATCATATATAATACTTTATTTTTTCGACTTTTTCTCTTTCTTATCTCAAAAAAGTAAATTCAATTTTATGATTAAATTCTTTTATACATTCTGTTTCGAGATCTCCGATTTTAATTCAAAATGGTAATTTAATACGATGATTTATAGTTTCGAATCATTTCAAAATTTTGAATTTCGATTATTCAAATTAAAAGGTATTTTTATAACTCTGAAAGTCAATTAATATATATGATAAATGGCTAAGCTTTTATCACAAAAGTGTAGTAAAAAATTAGTTTGCGTGGAATGATTTTCAATGTTTTGAATAGTTGATAACGCAACCATTGATTTCACTTTTCGTGAAAAATTCATATCTAAAAATGATGTTAGCGTAGAAGCATCAAAAGCTACTGACGAGTTCACAATTAATTAAAAGTCCTTTCATTATTATTTCCGTGATAAGACAAGAAATTTGTGCTCATGATTTGAATATCTCTGGGAGTATTTGCATTTAGGTTTTTCCGGAAAAGAACTTTTACAATCGTTTGCACGATTTCATTATTTCGATTTGCATTCGGATTTAGTTTTATTCCGATTCGCAACAGATATTCGAAAAAAAAGAACAAGAAAAGAAGGCTTTAATTTTACTTGATTTTTCTTTCTAGAACAATTTTAAGAGGATCGAGCGAGTCTTTTTTAGAATATTGTTTTTATGCAGCAGTACCGGATGTTTTTCAATTTAAATGAGCTTTAAACGAGTTTAAAGAGACTCAAGCTCGTCTTATAAAATATTTATCAACATGTTTTTCATTCGTTTGAAAAAATTCTTGTTTTTAATGAAATATTTGTTCCGAGATGAAGCAGTTAAAAACGAATGAAAGTATAATTACCACATTTTAAATCTATGTCATTAGCTTCAAATTCGTTTTATCAACGCTACTTTCGATTTCAGTGCATTTTCATTCCGAAATTTGGTTGGAGAAAAGGTGGCTACAAATGTAAATGCAAAAAAGGTTATTATCCTTGGGTTTCGGAAACAACAAAACCGTTCAATCTCATTTATGAGTTCAATGGCAGTGTTGTTGAAGCTGCTTGGACCGATAAGTTATTGAACAACGAGTAAGTTCTTATTTTATATTTTCTATTTTTATCGCTTAATAAATTCCAACAAATCTAAAATGATTCCTATATAATCTAATAAACTAAAATTTGTGAAAATGTTGAGTAAGTTTGATGTTTTTTATTGTTTTTGAAGGAGAGCCTGAAAGTTATGTTTGATCGCTTTCTCAATATTAGATTTTATCGATTCATTTTCAATTCGTTCTTCTCTCGTTTGCTGCGCCAACTAAATTTTGTTTTCATGTTTAATTAGAAAAATTTCGAAAAATGCACACTTATTTCCAGTTTCTATTCTAAAAGGTAATCTTAGTAAGATATCAATTATTCACGAGATCTGTTGCTTGTGACTACATATTCTCGTGACAAGCAATCTAATTAAGCTTAAGTCTTGATGCTGTTAAAAGTGCTTGTAGTTTTGATTAAGCGAGTTGATATGCTGTAGCATATCTTCGGCCTAAAAATGAACTAATCAATTTTTTTTCTCTCTCTCTCTTCAGCCTCCGATACAATGTTATGTACACATGCAAACAATGCGCAGAGGGATGCGAGGAGTGCAAAGATTCATCGCCGTGTCTGTCTTCCTACAATTGGGCGTTTCGCGTTTCATTGTTGATAATATCGATTTTATGTATATTTTTGACAGCTTTACTCGCCTGTTACATATACAAATACAGAAAGCTGAAAGTTTTCAAAGTGGCGAGTCCAATATTTTTGTGCATCACTCTTCTTGGATGTGCAATCATGTATTCAGAGGTAATACACGTTTGCACAACGTCAACCATATTCAATTTGTAGGCAATGCTTTTACTAGCAAAATTTCGTTAGCTCTTCTTTCAAAAACACTCTGTGTTGTAAAAATCACTCAATTTTGCATTCTAATTTGATTTTAGCGTAGAAAAGTATCCTATAACCCAAAGGAAACGCATAAATTTCAATTTGCAAATCTAAAAGTAGAATTTTGATATTTTTTCAGATGGCGGCGATTTTTCCCGTTCTCGATTCACTATTTTGTATAGTGACTAAAGTAACACGTCACATGGGATTCTGTATCACATATTCGGCCCTCTTACTTAAGACTTGGCGTGTGTCGCTAACATACAGAGTTAAATCTGCACACAAGTTAAAATTAACCGACAAGCAATTACTTCAATGGCTATTTCCAATTTTATTGGTGATGGCTATTTACTTGGGCACTTGGACAATATCGGCACCGCCGCAAGCTATTTATATTAAGGACTGGAATGGACTCAAATTTAAAATTTGTGATTATAATTGGTGGGATCACAGTTTAGTGATTGGCGAATTTTTGTTTCTCCTTTGGGGCATAAAAGTTTGTTACAGCGTGCGTAACGCTGAATCGTTTTTCAATGAAGCGAAATATATCACCTGGGCTATATACAATATTGCCATCGTCAATATTCTCATGATATTCATTCAGTAAGTTTTTTCAAATTATTTGATTATTATTCGTAGTTAAATAGCAACATTCATTAAATTATTTATTCATACTTTACACTTTCGCTCACTAGCAAGAATAATTCTTCAACGCATTTTCTCTACTGATTCCTTAACTTACATTCCAAAAGTAATGAATACAGATATTCAAAATGATAAATTGAGTGAATGAATTTAAAGTTTGACATATTTCAAACTAAAGCTCATGGAAATGCAGAATAAAGTAAATCTTGAAGTGATTTCATAAAACATTCTCTGGTTTAAAAATATTCGAAAGTAATCGAAAAAACAAGAACAAGTTTTTATGCGTATGAATAAGTATTTGGTGCAATAAAAGCACGAAGGCAAACTTCAACAGAGATTATCTTCAAGTGTTCATATTGACTCAAATGTCAGTTAAACATTTTGAAAACAATTTTCATTTCATATTCTCCAAAGCTTGACTAATAAAACATAATGTTAATCGATTTTGTCAATATTTGAATAAGGAACAGAGAAATCAGCTCCAAGCTTGAACTCGCTGTAAATTGATTGCTTTTCTAGTTTCTAATAAGTTTTTCAAACAGTTTACTTATATTACCGAATGCCGGTGCGGACGTTAAATATTTGTTTGGCTTCATTCGAACCCAATTAAGTACAACAACCACTGTTTTGCTTATATTCGGCCCGAAATTTTACCGTGTAATAAAAGGACAGGGCGACTCGTGGGATAATCGAGTTCGAGCACGCGGCGTAAACGCATCGTTCTCGCTAAACGGCGTGGGACTAGTTTACGAAGAGACAACTGACTTGTACCAGGAAAACGAAGAGTTGAAAGAAGAGATTCATAAACTGGCGACGCAAATTGAATTAATGAAACTGATGCAAATGGAGATTAACAATAGACATTTGAAAACAAAACACAGTGGAAGCAGCCACTATCCGACACCATCTGTGACAATTACCGCCAATCCTGTCTCGGTGACAAACTCGTCTCAAAATCCAATTGTGAAAGCAGCATTTTCGCGTTTCGAAACCGCTGACGGTCCGTCTCCGCGAATTTCTTCAGCAGCTGAACTAGCTAGTGAACGCGTTTGATCGCATAATTTAATTAGCAGCATCAATGATCTCTCGTAGATTCAACAAATCAATCGCTCTTTTACTCTCATCGTAAATTTGTTTTGCTCAGTTTGTTCAAAATTTGCATTTATGAAACAAAATGTTTTGTTAGGCAGTTTGAAAATCTCTTTTTCGCTCTTCCCTCTTTCGATTTTCACATTTGTTTGCATAAATGTTTAGTTCAAAATTTATTCTACGAATTCATTATTTTATTTTTTAAATTTCATAAATGAAAACAAATATTTAGTTTTCTTTGAAATTTTAAATCGAAATTCAGTCGAAAGTGAATTTTTTCGAAGCTCATATTTTTCAAAAGGCTTAAATCGATCAAGTTTATTCTTTTTAATTATTTTATTGATCCATCCAATTTTTTAACGTACTATTCTCGAAACAAAAACAAGTCAAAATTAAGTTTTGCAGCGAAATATGCTTTTCATTGTTTAACGTTTTTGTGTCGAGAAAATACGTTTTAAGAAATTGTACCTCTCTAGAAACAATAATTTAAATTAGTTCAAAACAATTGATTTCTTTTTATTGGTCTTTAGCGAACAATTAAAATGCTAAATTTATTTTCAGTGCCTTAAATACTCGAAAGTCTTCTCGGTTTGCCATCTTTGCGATTTATTAGACAAAATAAAAATTCACACCAAACGTGAAAAGCGAATAATTTACACTTTTTATTGAACAAACGATCGTAAAACGAATGAGAAAAAAGCCAAAGATTCGCTTTAATGTGGTTTTTACAAAAAATGCCAAAATATTTCTGCGTTTAAAAACCTCTGTAAAAAGCATATCATTGAGTTGCAGTTAAGTCTCTTTGAAAATAAATTGTTTGAAAAAATTTCATTATAAAACGTATTGTCGAGAAAAACTAGTTGTCAAGTGCACTGTTTGAAATTTATTTGAGTCTGTGTAAAAATTCTTGAATAGAACAGTTTAATGACCATCGTTCTTCGCCATCCATTGTCCTCGAACAATCTGAAGACGCACTCGTGATTTTCGTTTCTGCTTTGTACGTGATGAATACTTTGAATCTAATTACAATTTTTTTTCTTCTTTCGATGGTTAAAAATCCCCTTACTAGTTAATTAGCTTCTTAAAATTTAAATGGGACCATTTTTAGCTTTATCTCAAAAAATTACATTTTTCAACTGTATATAAGACAATGTTGATTTGGTTTTCAGTGAAATTCAACAAAGAAATTAATGAAATTTAAAAGATTAAATATTTAAGAGTTCTTCGATCGTAAAGTTTAAAATTTAACTTTTTTTAGAATTACTTTATCGAACAATTACAAAGAAAAAATTGTATTCTTTTGTGGAAAGTAATTGAATGTTGAGTAAAAACCTAGTCTAAGCTTATTACTTTGTATGTAATAATTTTTTGAATTTTGAGTATAAAATTTAATGTAAATTCGAAAATTGTTGTATTCTGATACGAGCTGAAGTTAAAAGAGAAGATAAAAATGTAAGCGTTGATTCGATTGTAAAAATAAAAATTTTCATTGAGTAGCACTTTACTCGAAAGTTATTTACGATGAACTCGAACGAAATCTACAAGTAGCTTTGCTAGTGCAAATTTTAAAATGTGTTTCGTTAATTCTTAAGCAACACGAACTAGTTAATAAAAACAGCGCATATTTTAATAAAACATGGCGAAAGAATTGCAATCAAAACCAATCTGTTTGAAAAACGTTTTATGAACGCAATGCAATCAATATAAATAAGATAAAGCGCGCTTACAAAATCCATCTCACTTTGTGATTTATAGCCGAATGGTGGCGATAATAAGAAAGCAGCATATAGTGTTTAAGTACTATGAAGTAAGACTGTCAATAAAAGAAGCCATAAATGACCTCATTAGAGCTCAAGAGCTTTTAAAGGGAATATTTTACAAGTAGATGCAGGTACATTTAAATTATTTGCTTGATTTTCAGGATCATAACACTCACTTAGCATGTTACAGTTTCGATGTGATATATTGTCGATTTATTGTATATTATTTAATATTTATTCACATTTAAGCGTAAAATAACTTTAAATCGCTTAAAAATTATCAACATTTATTCATCATTGATTGCATCCAAATTGAAATGGTGGCAAATTGCTCAACACTCGCGCGTAAAACCAAATATTCATCAACTTTACATTCAGAGCTATCTTCTGTTATATTAACCATTTTACTATAAATCGTGTCGTTTGTGATTGAATTGTCTCCAATAATGTGAAAGTGCAGCATATAAAGATATCGATTAACCAGAAAACAAGCTTTTGGAAACGCTTTGTTCATGAACGTTGCGATCGACGCTTCGTTTTTGTTGTAATTTGAAGAAGCTTCTTGTTCAGCTATTGGTCTCTGCATCTTTATTACTACAAAGAAGCCGCTGTTGTATTTGTCGCGCAAAAGCAATGGAACTCCAATACACTTTAATTGTCCTACGCTCATCACTGCAATACGGTTGCAAAACGATTCGCATTCTTCAAAATATGTTGACGTTATTATTAGACTACTGTTATGTCTCTTTTTCAAATCTATTATGCTTGTTATCAATTCTTTGCGTAAATTTTCGTTGGTCTCGCGAATCGGTGAGTCAAGAAGAATGAGAGCAGGACTTCCGATAAAACCGACGGCGATTGACAGTTTTGTTTGTTCTATTGCAGATAATTTTTCTGCGAGTTTATCCCGATCCTCTAACTTCAAAATTGCTGTGATCTCTTTTAGTTCTGTTTCTAAATCGTTAGAATTTACCCCTCGCAGTATTGCGTAGAAATTTAACGTTTCTTTCACTGTCAACTTAGAAAAAAGAATCGCCTTCAGAGGCGAGTATCCGATTTGAAATTTGTACTTTTTGTCAGAATACTTGTATCCGTTAACGATAATTAAGCCGCTTGTCGGTGTTGTTTCTCCTGCAATAATCTTAAGCAACGTATTGCAACCAGAACCAGTCACGCCTATGATTCCGAAAATATGTCCTCTGTCCACTTCGAACGATATGTCGTCCACTATCGGGTAGCCTTCGAATCTTTTCACAAGTTTTCTGACGATAATTATTTTGTCACTGATTTTTTGCTTGGCAAGCGATGCGACCACTTCTTTGTTTTCTCTCTCCACGTCTTCATTTATAATCGGATATGTGAAAGCCTTTTTAATAATCGAGTGAAACGCAGCTACTTTCACTTCGCTATTCGTGTTTCGCTGAATATCAGTCTCGTTAATAGTTGGCTCAATCTCGCTTTCTACCATCAAAAACAAACCCCATAAAATAATGCTGTCCACAATCAACATCGCTATTTCTTGTAGAATACCGTGTGGTCCAAACGTGAATGGACTGAATCGATTTTCTATGAAACACTTTTGTTCGCTATTGCAAGATTCTGAACAGCGAAAAAAGTGAATAGTTTAAGCTAAATGAGCTCGGTTCTTTTACCTTGACAGCATGTGTAAACCTCTCGCCAAGAAAATACGTGAAACTTCTCATCATGAATAATTAATGGATTTGAGCAAATTGCTGTTTTCCACGCTTCTGACATACTGTTACACATGTTAATTTTGTGCGTAAATGAATTCAGCTTTTGAATTGCCCACAAAACAGCGAACACCGGCGAAGATTCGCAAATGAAAATCATTATATTGTAAGGAGTTTCTAAAGTAGAATCGCTATGTGCTTCAGTTAAGATCTGTAGCAGAGACATTATCGCTGGAAGTAAACATCCGGAAAGCAAAAATAATTCAATTAAGTAGATGATGTCGCTTTTCAAATTACGAGCAATGCATGTTAAAAGATAAAGAAACGGTATGATTGCCAATGAGAATAGAAGCAGGATAATGAAAAATGCGACTACAAAGTTATTAATTAGAATTCAAACAAAGTTTGCTTTTTAATCACTTACATTCAAGTTTCTCGTGAATGAAAACAAGACTTGACTTCTTAACTAACAAGAATATGAAAACAAGACACAAAATCAATACTTGAAAGGAAGAATCGAATAAATAGTTCGTAAACCAGTAAAACGAAAGATTAATTTGTGTTCTTTTCAGCATAAAACTATTCTGTAATTGAAAACGTATTCGAGCGATCAAGTATTGCAAAGTAACTAAACTTACTTTTGATCTTCGGATATAAGAATGAAAGTAAAGTGGAAACAGCACCAAGCAGGCCAAAATTGCCGAAAATTGGCTAAAGTATAATATTCGCAATGGAATTGACATGAAAAGATTTATTAAAGGTGTATTGTCGACCGGATCGTGTTCAATTGATATTGATGCATTACTTGTGTCTAGAATACAGCTTTGAATTGTTTCATAGACAAGATTCAAACTAGCTGGTAAAGAGTGAAGTGCTTCTCTATTATAATACGCCACTATGTCCCCTGAGCAATCAGTTTTGTCGGAAAATGTAGCTCCAACTAAAAAGTGATATTTGTATGAATCAAAATCAGGTGCGTTTTCATTTTTGGTTAAATACTCTTCAATACTGTTCGTAGAATATCTGAGGCTGTCATTCAATTTATACTTTTCGAGCACTTTACGATACTTTGTTAAAACATTTGTTTCATCGCCACTCTCTAGAAATGGATAATTGTAACCATAAAGTTCCGTTATGTTGAATTTTATTTTTGGAATTGTCGATCGTCTTGCCACAAGCCATTCTTCGAATAATAGCACTGAGAGAAGAATCGCCATAATAATAAATTGCATTGTAAAATTTTTGCAGTTTCTTATCGTGAAGCAAAAACGCATTTTTAAAATAAGTAAAAATGTTGTCCAAAGTGAAGGGGCTTTCAAAATAATTCTTTTCGATTGACTCTTAGCACTTGTATCAACGTCAAACATTTTGCTTTGCACGTTGTAACTCAACTTGAGTAAAAGTAATTCCATTGTTGCGACGCTTATGTCCACAACTTTTGCACCTATTTCTGTAACCCGACTATTCAATTCACCGAGAAACTTATTCACCAAATTTATATTTTGAGACTCCATTTGAACAGTGAACTCTTGATGTTTTTGTGACACCAACTTAATCATATTCTTATCAAAGTAAGCTTGAGCAAGCCTCTCAAACGAAGTCGACTTCCAGTTTTCGGTTTTCTCAAATTTTATTTGATATCCAATTGCATATTGTTTTCTTAACTCTTTGTCGGTTGCCTGCATCTTTAAGTTGCCATCTACAAGTACAACAATCTTAGAGCCGATTCGAACCGCTTCTTCAATATTTTTCGTAGTGACCATTATTGTGTGATCCGAACTCAACTTCAAAAGAGTCTCTTGAATTGATCTTGCTGATTTATTGTCCATTTTTTGTGTTGGTTCATCCAGAATCAGAGTTTTGTTCTCACCAATCAATGCGATTCCCACCGCTAATTTCCTTTGCGACCTCAATGAAAGATTTTTTGCCTCAACTCTTTTGCGGTCGTTTAATTGGAGCAAATACATTAAAAGCAGTGCCTGACTGCTTATTTGCAAAGGATGCACACCTTTAACACCAGCAAAAAGTTTTAAATTTTCGAGCACCGTAAGGTCGTCGTAAAAAATGTTTTGCTCTAAACAAATGCCAATCTCATTCAATGCTTTGTTCCTTTCAAAGTAAACATTGCTTCCGTTAATGAAAGCGTCACCGCTTGTTGGCTCGATTTCACCCGATAAAATTCGTACCAAAGACGACTTTCCAGAATCATTCGCGCCCAAAACAACAGTAAGTTCGCCTCTTTTTACCTCAAATGTCAAATTCTTTAACAAATAGCGCGAATTCTCCTCTGCATCAAGTTTTTTAGTGAGATTTTCGATAGAAATACCAGGTTCCTTAATTCTTCTGACTCTATGCGAGCCATCAAAAGTCATGAACCGAGCACATAGTCTCTTGATTCCAAACGGATCTTTCCAGTTACAATCGACAATTAAAATTACAAAGGTGTACAACAACAAAGAAATTAACATTGCAGTGAGAATGTCAGCCAATGTAAAAGTGCTTTCAGGAGAAGGCAAGTAAATTTGTGAAAAACCGAGTGGCTCATTGCGTCTCTTTGTCTCGATTTGCCGTATAATTGAGAACGCGTATTCTAACGCTGCGTTCGGGACGAAAAGAATAATTTTATGCGCATATGGAAATGCGATATAACCAGGAGTGTATCGATGGTAATCGAACGCTACTTTCGGGAAAATGATTGATAAGGACCACCAAATAAATGTGTAGACAACAGCTCGATTCGATCGCGAATGGAATGTTGCTAAAGCCAGACATGAAAGTATAGACGAAGCATTGTACAAAAGCAGAATGATAAATATCAAGCTGTACGTGGCTCTTTTGATAACAGGCTCATCACTTATTTTCAACATCAATGCGCCCGCGACAAGACACGACTGCACTGACATCAACAACATAGCGCTGAGAAAATGATGAGACCAATAAATGAAAGAACTTGTGCCCATCATATGAAAAACATGTTTCAAGTCACTTTCCTTCTCTTCACAGACACGTTTTACGAGAAGAATGCAACTGATTGCCCAACCGACTGCAATCGCGAATGGTATAAGAGTTATCCAATCAAACTTTTTGCTGCCTTTCGGATACGGAATCTTGGCTATCTTCACGTTTCTTGTCGCGTTTTTGCCTTTCGGTAAAGTGTGAATATAAGCTTCGTATAAGCAGTATTGCAATGAAAGAAATTGCGACCTGTAGTACCCGAAACCATAATCGGTGTCGTTGTATGGTGAAGCTTTTAGAGCATACAAATTTGAAGTAAGAAACAGTTGAACCAAACGCATTTGTATGTCGACTTTCTCTGTGTAATTGGATTGATTTAGAGCTGAAGATTTGACCACAGCTCTCCCGACTAATGTGCCTATTTCTGATATTTTATCAGATCTCATGAAATCATTCAATCTCTTTTCATAGTTTCGCTCTTCTATAGCTTTAAGATTCTTGCAGGGCTCAATTCGGTTAAGATTTTCTTTAAATTCTTCTTTTGGAACAAAATTTTCGAAATGCAAAAGAAGCGACGAGTTGCGCGCGATGGAAGGAATTTCAAACGGAAAACTGTCGTTATAAGTGCTTTTCCAGAGATCAATGTCTTTCAACGGAGGTGCAGACTGCAAACCTTTCAGCAAAACGATCAAAACGGTGAAAACAAGTGGAAGAACAAACTCGAGCAATGTGAGAGGCATGTTGCGAATTCTAAGAACCATACTTTTCCAAATCAATATCCTAAGTTGAATCATAGGTTTCGTCTCAAACAAAATATGCTTCAATCTATGATTGCCATTCATTTTTGTTGAAATTTGCAGTAAAATGTTATTTTATAATATATTCGAATTCAATTAAAAACTTAGTAAATTTCAAAACGCATAAAATTTGTTCTTTTCATAAATTCGAAAAATGAAGAAATTGTTGCCCATAGTTAGAGACTGTCGCGCGCTGTGTTTGTGAAACAGAACGGCAGTCGATATTCACGCGCAGCAATTTTTAAAGCTTATTAATAAGAAACTAACATAAAACAAAAGCTTTACTTATTTAAGACATAACTTTATAATGATGTAAGCATAAAATAAATTAAGTTGCTCTTATTATAAAGTTATGTCTTAAATAAGTAAAGCTTTTGTTCTATGTTAACTCAATTGAAAGATTTTAAACATTTTCGATTCTCTTTTCAGCTTAACCAAATTTCTTAAAAAAACCTTTCAATATCAAAATAAATAAAATAGAAAGCAACCCTTAAATTGAGTGGAAAAAATTTATCATAATCTTTATTTAATCAGGAAAACCCATTTAGCTATTCTTACATGGGGATTTGAGAAATTTTGAGCACTTTTAAGTTCGCGTCTTATGTTATATGAGAGATATGAAACAAAACAATCAGAGATGCCAAAAAATTCAAATACCATTGCTTAACCATCTTCACTCAAAAAATGATTATTAGAATTGATTTCTAAGATGATGAATAACATCGCTCATGTTCACAAAGACAAATTTTGAGGCTCATATGGTTGAAATTTTCAAAGAAATTATGAAAATTCTATGAGAGAAAAAAATCGTTGTATCCACTCATCAATGCAACAATTACAGTCAAACCTAATTTGTACACTCAAGGAAAGAGAAAAGTTTACATTGTTGGGTAAAAGAAATACATTTTTTAACCATTTCTTTTACCTAACAATGTAAACTTTTCTCTTTCCTTGAGTGTATGAACTCATTTTTTTATGAATGAAATTCTTCATGCCTTTCATTGGGCAATTCCTCATTTTTATGAGCTCCTGACTTTAATGAGCAATTCTTTTTTATGCAAAAAGTGATTCATTAAAACGAGGTTTACTGTATACCATTCTACAGAGTGTATCTTATAAAACACTACGATTTTAACACAAAAATACTTTATAATGAAAAGATTAATTACTTTACTGATTATGAATAATGAGACCTTGCTCAGTAAAGAATGTGTTTACAAAAGATGCTCGAAATGCGACCCGTTTTCGGCCTTACAGAGAATTACCCGTCGATAAAGACTTGAATACATTTTCAAGAGTTTCTGAAGAGATGTCATTTATGTTTTTCACAATTTCGCTCTGCAAATCTTCGAGAGTCTTGGGTTTATTCATAAACACTCGATTTTTGAAAAATCTCCACAAGAAAAAATCAAGAGGGGTTAAATCCGGGGTGCGGAGTGGCC
>NCKU01001457.1:0-25532 GCA_003675995.1 Dinothrombium tinctorium | reverse complement strand
GGCCACTCCGCACCCCGGATTTAACCCCTCTTGATTTTTTCTTGTGGAGATTTTTCAAAAATCGAGTGTTTATGAATAAACCCAAGACTCTCGAAGATTTGCAGAGCGAAATTGTGAAAAACATAAATGACATCTCTTCAGAAACTCTTGAAAATGTATTCAAGTCTTTATCGACGGGTAATTCTCTGTAAGGCCGAAAACGGGTCGCATTTCGAGCATCTTTTGTAAACACATTCTTTACTGAGCAAGGTCTCATTATTCATAATCAGTAAAGTAATTAATCTTTTCATTATAAAGTATTTTTGTGTTAAAATCGTAGTGTTTTATAAGATACACTCTGTAGAATGGTATACAGTAAACCTCGTTTTAATGAATCACTTTTTGCATAAAAAAGAATTGCTCATTAAAGTCAGGAGCTCATAAAAATGAGGAATTGCCCAATGAAAGGCATGAAGAATTTCATTCATAAAAAAATGAGTTCATACACTCAAGGAAAGAGAAAAGTTTACATTGTTAGGTAAAAGAAATGGTTAAAAAATGTATTTCTTTTACCCAACAATGTAAACTTTTCTCTTTCCTTGAGTGTACAAATGAGGTTTGACTGTAATTGTTGCATTGATGAGTAGATACAACGATTTTTTTTTCTCTCATAGAATTTTCATAATTTCTTTGAAAATTTCAACCATATGAGCCTCAAAATTTGTCTTTGTGAACATGAGCGATGTTATTCATCATCTTAGAAATCAATTCTAATAATCATTTTTTGAGTGAAGATGGTTAAGCAATGGTATTTGAATTTTTTGGCATCTCTGATTGTTTTGTTTCATATCTCTCATATAACATAAGACGCGAACTTAAAAGTGCTCAAAATTTCTCAAATCCCCATGTAAGAATAGCTAAATGGGTTTTCCTGATTAAATAAAGATTATGATAAATTTTTTCCACTCAATTTAAGGGTTGCTTTCTATTTTATTTATTTTGATATTGAAAGGTTTTTTTAAGAAATTTGGTTAAGCTGAAAAGAGAATCGAAAATGTTTAAAATCTTTCAATTGAGTTAACATAGAACAAAAGCTTTACTTATTTAAGACATAACTTTATAATAAGAGCAACTTAATTTATTTTATGCTTACATCATTATAAAGTTATGTCTTAAATAAGTAAAGCTTTTGTTTTATGTTAGTTTCTTATTAATAAGCTTTAAAAATTGCTGCGCGTGAATATCGACTGCCGTTCTGTTTCACAAACACAGCGCGCGACAGTCTCTAACTATGGGCAACAATTTCTTCATTTTTCGAATTTATGAAAAGAACAAATTTTATGCGTTTTGAAATTTACTAAGTTTTTAATTGAATTCGAATATATTATAAAATAACATTTTACTGCAAATTTCAACAAAAATGAATGGCAATCATAGATTGAAGCATATTTTGTTTGAGACGAAACCTATGATTCAACTTAGGATATTGATTTGGAAAAGTATGGTTCTTAGAATTCGCAACATGCCTCTCACATTGCTCGAGTTTGTTCTTCCACTTGTTTTCACCGTTTTGATCGTTTTGCTGAAAGGTTTGCAGTCTGCACCTCCGTTGAAAGACATTGATCTCTGGAAAAGCACTTATAACGACAGTTTTCCGTTTGAAATTCCTTCCATCGCGCGCAACTCGTCGCTTCTTTTGCATTTCGAAAATTTTGTTCCAAAAGAAGAATTTAAAGAAAATCTTAACCGAATTGAGCCCTGCAAGAATCTTAAAGCTATAGAAGAGCGAAACTATGAAAAGAGATTGAATGATTTCATGAGATCTGATAAAATATCAGAAATAGGCACATTAGTCGGGAGAGCTGTGGTCAAATCTTCAGCTCTAAATCAATCCAATTACACAGAGAAAGTCGACATACAAATGCGTTTGGTTCAACTGTTTCTTACTTCAAATTTGTATGCTCTAAAAGCTTCACCATACAACGACACCGATTATGGTTTCGGGTACTACAGGTCGCAATTTCTTTCATTGCAATACTGCTTATACGAAGCTTATATTCACACTTTACCGAAAGGCAAAAACGCGACAAGAAACGTGAAGATAGCCAAGATTCCGTATCCGAAAGGCAGCAAAAAGTTTGATTGGATAACTCTTATACCATTCGCGATTGCAGTCGGTTGGGCAATCAGTTGCATTCTTCTCGTAAAACGTGTCTGTGAAGAGAAGGAAAGTGACTTGAAACATGTTTTTCATATGATGGGCACAAGTTCTTTCATTTATTGGTCTCATCATTTTCTCAGCGCTATGTTGTTGATGTCAGTGCAGTCGTGTCTTGTCGCGGGCGCATTGATGTTGAAAATAAGTGATGAGCCTGTTATCAAAAGAGCCACGTACAGCTTGATATTTATCATTCTGCTTTTGTACAATGCTTCGTCTATACTTTCATGTCTGGCTTTAGCAACATTCCATTCGCGATCGAATCGAGCTGTTGTCTACACATTTATTTGGTGGTCCTTATCAATCATTTTCCCGAAAGTAGCGTTCGATTACCATCGATACACTCCTGGTTATATCGCATTTCCATATGCGCATAAAATTATTCTTTTCGTCCCGAACGCAGCGTTAGAATACGCGTTCTCAATTATACGGCAAATCGAGACAAAGAGACGCAATGAGCCACTCGGTTTTTCACAAATTTACTTGCCTTCTCCTGAAAGCACTTTTACATTGGCTGACATTCTCACTGCAATGTTAATTTCTTTGTTGTTGTACACCTTTGTAATTTTAATTGTCGATTGTAACTGGAAAGATCCGTTTGGAATCAAGAGACTATGTGCTCGGTTCATGACTTTTGATGGCTCGCATAGAGTCAGAAGAATTAAGGAACCTGGTATTTCTATCGAAAATCTCACTAAAAAACTTGATGCAGAGGAGAATTCGCGCTATTTGTTAAAGAATTTGACATTTGAGGTAAAAAGAGGCGAACTTACTGTTGTTTTGGGCGCGAATGATTCTGGAAAGTCGTCTTTGGTACGAATTTTATCGGGTGAAATCGAGCCAACAAGCGGTGACGCTTTCATTAACGGAAGCAATGTTTACTTTGAAAGGAACAAAGCATTGAATGAGATTGGCATTTGTTTAGAGCAAAACATTTTTTACGACGACCTTACGGTGCTCGAAAATTTAAAACTTTTTGCTGGTGTTAAAGGTGTGCATCCTTTGCAAATAAGCAGTCAGGCACTGCTTTTAATGTATTTGCTCCAATTAAACGACCGCAAAAGAGTTGAGGCAAAAAATCTTTCATTGAGGTCGCAAAGGAAATTAGCGGTGGGAATCGCATTGATTGGTGAGAACAAAACTCTGATTCTGGATGAACCAACACAAAAAATGGACAATAAATCAGCAAGATCAATTCAAGAGACTCTTTTGAAGTTGAGTTCGGATCACACAATAATGGTCACTACGAAAAATATTGAAGAAGCGGTTCGAATCGGCTCTAAGATTGTTGTACTTGTAGATGGCAACTTAAAGATGCAGGCAACCGACAAAGAGTTAAGAAAACAATATGCAATTGGATATCAAATAAAATTTGAGAAAACCGAAAACTGGAAGTCGACTTCGTTTGAGAGGCTTGCTCAAGCTTACTTTGATAAGAATATGATTAAGTTGGTGTCACAAAAACATCAAGAGTTCACTGTTCAAATGGAGTCTCAAAATATAAATTTGGTGAATAAGTTTCTCGGTGAATTGAATAGTCGGGTTACAGAAATAGGTGCAAAAGTTGTGGACATAAGCGTCGCAACAATGGAATTACTTTTACTCAAGTTGAGTTACAACGTGCAAAGCAAAATGTTTGACGTTGATACAAGTGCTAAGAGTCAATCGAAAAGAATTATTTTGAAAGCCCCTTCACTTTGGACAACATTTTTACTTATTTTAAAAATGCGTTTTTGCTTCACGATAAGAAACTGCAAAAATTTTACAATGCAATTTATTATTATGGCGATTCTTCTCTCAGTGCTATTATTCGAAGAATGGCTTGTGGCAAGACGATCGACAATTCCAAAAATAAAATTCAACATAACGGAACTTTATGGTTACAATTATCCATTTCTAGAGAGTGGCGATGAAACAAATGTTTTAACAAAGTATCGTAAAGTGCTCGAAAAGTATAAATTGAATGACAGCCTCAGATATTCTACGAACAGTATTGAAGAGTATTTAACCAAAAATGAAAACGCACCTGATTTTGATTCATACAAATATCACTTTTTAGTTGGAGCTACATTTTCCGACAAAACTGATTGCTCAGGGGACATAGTGGCGTATTATAATAGAGAAGCACTTCACTCTTTACCAGCTAGTTTGAATCTTGTCTATGAAACAATTCAAAGCTGTATTCTAGACACAAGTAATGCATCAATATCAATTGAACACGATCCGGTCGACAATACACCTTTAATAAATCTTTTCATGTCAATTCCATTGCGAATATTATACTTTAGCCAATTTTCGGCAATTTTGGCCTGCTTGGTGCTGTTTCCACTTTACTTTCATTCTTATATCCGAAGATCAAAAGTAAGTTTAGTTACTTTGCAATACTTGATCGCTCGAATACGTTTTCAATTACAGAATAGTTTTATGCTGAAAAGAACACAAATTAATCTTTCGTTTTACTGGTTTACGAACTATTTATTCGATTCTTCCTTTCAAGTATTGATTTTGTGTCTTGTTTTCATATTCTTGTTAGTTAAGAAGTCAAGTCTTGTTTTCATTCACGAGAAACTTGAATGTAAGTGATTAAAAAGCAAACTTTGTTTGAATTCTAATTAATAACTTTGTAGTCGCATTTTTCATTATCCTGCTTCTATTCTCATTGGCAATCATACCGTTTCTTTATCTTTTAACATGCATTGCTCGTAATTTGAAAAGCGACATCATCTACTTAATTGAATTATTTTTGCTTTCCGGATGTTTACTTCCAGCGATAATGTCTCTGCTACAGATCTTAACTGAAGCACATAGCGATTCTACTTTAGAAACTCCTTACAATATAATGATTTTCATTTGCGAATCTTCGCCGGTGTTCGCTGTTTTGTGGGCAATTCAAAAGCTGAATTCATTTACGCACAAAATTAACATGTGTAACAGTATGTCAGAAGCGTGGAAAACAGCAATTTGCTCAAATCCATTAATTATTCATGATGAGAAGTTTCACGTATTTTCTTGGCGAGAGGTTTACACATGCTGTCAAGGTAAAAGAACCGAGCTCATTTAGCTTAAACTATTCACTTTTTTCGCTGTTCAGAATCTTGCAATAGCGAACAAAAGTGTTTCATAGAAAATCGATTCAGTCCATTCACGTTTGGACCACACGGTATTCTACAAGAAATAGCGATGTTGATTGTGGACAGCATTATTTTATGGGGTTTGTTTTTGATGGTAGAAAGCGAGATTGAGCCAACTATTAACGAGACTGATATTCAGCGAAACACGAATAGCGAAGTGAAAGTAGCTGCGTTTCACTCGATTATTAAAAAGGCTTTCACATATCCGATTATAAATGAAGACGTGGAGAGAGAAAACAAAGAAGTGGTCGCATCGCTTGCCAAGCAAAAAATCAGTGACAAAATAATTATCGTCAGAAAACTTGTGAAAAGATTCGAAGGCTACCCGATAGTGGACGACATATCGTTCGAAGTGGACAGAGGACATATTTTCGGAATCATAGGCGTGACTGGTTCTGGTTGCAATACGTTGCTTAAGATTATTGCAGGAGAAACAACACCGACAAGCGGCTTAATTATCGTTAACGGATACAAGTATTCTGACAAAAAGTACAAATTTCAAATCGGATACTCGCCTCTGAAGGCGATTCTTTTTTCTAAGTTGACAGTGAAAGAAACGTTAAATTTCTACGCAATACTGCGAGGGGTAAATTCTAACGATTTAGAAACAGAACTAAAAGAGATCACAGCAATTTTGAAGTTAGAGGATCGGGATAAACTCGCAGAAAAATTATCTGCAATAGAACAAACAAAACTGTCAATCGCCGTCGGTTTTATCGGAAGTCCTGCTCTCATTCTTCTTGACTCACCGATTCGCGAGACCAACGAAAATTTACGCAAAGAATTGATAACAAGCATAATAGATTTGAAAAAGAGACATAACAGTAGTCTAATAATAACGTCAACATATTTTGAAGAATGCGAATCGTTTTGCAACCGTATTGCAGTGATGAGCGTAGGACAATTAAAGTGTATTGGAGTTCCATTGCTTTTGCGCGACAAATACAACAGCGGCTTCTTTGTAGTAATAAAGATGCAGAGACCAATAGCTGAACAAGAAGCTTCTTCAAATTACAACAAAAACGAAGCGTCGATCGCAACGTTCATGAACAAAGCGTTTCCAAAAGCTTGTTTTCTGGTTAATCGATATCTTTATATGCTGCACTTTCACATTATTGGAGACAATTCAATCACAAACGACACGATTTATAGTAAAATGGTTAATATAACAGAAGATAGCTCTGAATGTAAAGTTGATGAATATTTGGTTTTACGCGCGAGTGTTGAGCAATTTGCCACCATTTCAATTTGGATGCAATCAATGATGAATAAATGTTGATAATTTTTAAGCGATTTAAAGTTATTTTACGCTTAAATGTGAATAAATATTAAATAATATACAATAAATCGACAATATATCACATCGAAACTGTAACATGCTAAGTGAGTGTTATGATCCTGAAAATCAAGCAAATAATTTAAATGTACCTGCATCTACTTGTAAAATATTCCCTTTAAAAGCTCTTGAGCTCTAATGAGGTCATTTATGGCTTCTTTTATTGACAGTCTTACTTCATAGTACTTAAACACTATATGCTGCTTTCTTATTATCGCCACCATTCGGCTATAAATCACAAAGTGAGATGGATTTTGTAAGCGCGCTTTATCTTATTTATATTGATTGCATTGCGTTCATAAAACGTTTTTCAAACAGATTGGTTTTGATTGCAATTCTTTCGCCATGTTTTATTAAAATATGCGCTGTTTTTATTAACTAGTTCGTGTTGCTTAAGAATTAACGAAACACATTTTAAAATTTGCACTAGCAAAGCTACTTGTAGATTTCGTTCGAGTTCATCGTAAATAACTTTCGAGTAAAGTGCTACTCAATGAAAATTTTTATTTTTACAATCGAATCAACGCTTACATTTTTATCTTCTCTTTTAACTTCAGCTCGTATCAGAATACAACAATTTTCGAATTTACATTAAATTTTATACTCAAAATTCAAAAAATTATTACATACAAAGTAATAAGCTTAGACTAGGTTTTTACTCAACATTCAATTACTTTCCACAAAAGAATACAATTTTTTCTTTGTAATTGTTCGATAAAGTAATTCTAAAAAAAGTTAAATTTTAAACTTTACGATCGAAGAACTCTTAAATATTTAATCTTTTAAATTTCATTAATTTCTTTGTTGAATTTCACTGAAAACCAAATCAACATTGTCTTATATACAGTTGAAAAATGTAATTTTTTGAGATAAAGCTAAAAATGGTCCCATTTAAATTTTAAGAAGCTAATTAACTAGTAAGGGGATTTTTAACCATCGAAAGAAGAAAAAAAATTGTAATTAGATTCAAAGTATTCATCACGTACAAAGCAGAAACGAAAATCACGAGTGCGTCTTCAGATTGTTCGAGGACAATGGATGGCGAAGAACGATGGTCATTAAACTGTTCTATTCAAGAATTTTTACACAGACTCAAATAAATTTCAAACAGTGCACTTGACAACTAGTTTTTCTCGACAATACGTTTTATAATGAAATTTTTTCAAACAATTTATTTTCAAAGAGACTTAACTGCAACTCAATGATATGCTTTTTACAGAGGTTTTTAAACGCAGAAATATTTTGGCATTTTTTGTAAAAACCACATTAAAGCGAATCTTTGGCTTTTTTCTCATTCGTTTTACGATCGTTTGTTCAATAAAAAGTGTAAATTATTCGCTTTTCACGTTTGGTGTGAATTTTTATTTTGTCTAATAAATCGCAAAGATGGCAAACCGAGAAGACTTTCGAGTATTTAAGGCACTGAAAATAAATTTAGCATTTTAATTGTTCGCTAAAGACCAATAAAAAGAAATCAATTGTTTTGAACTAATTTAAATTATTGTTTCTAGAGAGGTACAATTTCTTAAAACGTATTTTCTCGACACAAAAACGTTAAACAATGAAAAGCATATTTCGCTGCAAAACTTAATTTTGACTTGTTTTTGTTTCGAGAATAGTACGTTAAAAAATTGGATGGATCAATAAAATAATTAAAAAGAATAAACTTGATCGATTTAAGCCTTTTGAAAAATATGAGCTTCGAAAAAATTCACTTTCGACTGAATTTCGATTTAAAATTTCAAAGAAAACTAAATATTTGTTTTCATTTATGAAATTTAAAAAATAAAATAATGAATTCGTAGAATAAATTTTGAACTAAACATTTATGCAAACAAATGTGAAAATCGAAAGAGGGAAGAGCGAAAAAGAGATTTTCAAACTGCCTAACAAAACATTTTGTTTCATAAATGCAAATTTTGAACAAACTGAGCAAAACAAATTTACGATGAGAGTAAAAGAGCGATTGATTTGTTGAATCTACGAGAGATCATTGATGCTGCTAATTAAATTATGCGATCAAACGCGTTCACTAGCTAGTTCAGCTGCTGAAGAAATTCGCGGAGACGGACCGTCAGCGGTTTCGAAACGCGAAAATGCTGCTTTCACAATTGGATTTTGAGACGAGTTTGTCACCGAGACAGGATTGGCGGTAATTGTCACAGATGGTGTCGGATAGTGGCTGCTTCCACTGTGTTTTGTTTTCAAATGTCTATTGTTAATCTCCATTTGCATCAGTTTCATTAATTCAATTTGCGTCGCCAGTTTATGAATCTCTTCTTTCAACTCTTCGTTTTCCTGGTACAAGTCAGTTGTCTCTTCGTAAACTAGTCCCACGCCGTTTAGCGAGAACGATGCGTTTACGCCGCGTGCTCGAACTCGATTATCCCACGAGTCGCCCTGTCCTTTTATTACACGGTAAAATTTCGGGCCGAATATAAGCAAAACAGTGGTTGTTGTACTTAATTGGGTTCGAATGAAGCCAAACAAATATTTAACGTCCGCACCGGCATTCGGTAATATAAGTAAACTGTTTGAAAAACTTATTAGAAACTAGAAAAGCAATCAATTTACAGCGAGTTCAAGCTTGGAGCTGATTTCTCTGTTCCTTATTCAAATATTGACAAAATCGATTAACATTATGTTTTATTAGTCAAGCTTTGGAGAATATGAAATGAAAATTGTTTTCAAAATGTTTAACTGACATTTGAGTCAATATGAACACTTGAAGATAATCTCTGTTGAAGTTTGCCTTCGTGCTTTTATTGCACCAAATACTTATTCATACGCATAAAAACTTGTTCTTGTTTTTTCGATTACTTTCGAATATTTTTAAACCAGAGAATGTTTTATGAAATCACTTCAAGATTTACTTTATTCTGCATTTCCATGAGCTTTAGTTTGAAATATGTCAAACTTTAAATTCATTCACTCAATTTATCATTTTGAATATCTGTATTCATTACTTTTGGAATGTAAGTTAAGGAATCAGTAGAGAAAATGCGTTGAAGAATTATTCTTGCTAGTGAGCGAAAGTGTAAAGTATGAATAAATAATTTAATGAATGTTGCTATTTAACTACGAATAATAATCAAATAATTTGAAAAAACTTACTGAATGAATATCATGAGAATATTGACGATGGCAATATTGTATATAGCCCAGGTGATATATTTCGCTTCATTGAAAAACGATTCAGCGTTACGCACGCTGTAACAAACTTTTATGCCCCAAAGGAGAAACAAAAATTCGCCAATCACTAAACTGTGATCCCACCAATTATAATCACAAATTTTAAATTTGAGTCCATTCCAGTCCTTAATATAAATAGCTTGCGGCGGTGCCGATATTGTCCAAGTGCCCAAGTAAATAGCCATCACCAATAAAATTGGAAATAGCCATTGAAGTAATTGCTTGTCGGTTAATTTTAACTTGTGTGCAGATTTAACTCTGTATGTTAGCGACACACGCCAAGTCTTAAGTAAGAGGGCCGAATATGTGATACAGAATCCCATGTGACGTGTTACTTTAGTCACTATACAAAATAGTGAATCGAGAACGGGAAAAATCGCCGCCATCTGAAAAAATATCAAAATTCTACTTTTAGATTTGCAAATTGAAATTTATGCGTTTCCTTTGGGTTATAGGATACTTTTCTACGCTAAAATCAAATTAGAATGCAAAATTGAGTGATTTTTACAACACAGAGTGTTTTTGAAAGAAGAGCTAACGAAATTTTGCTAGTAAAAGCATTGCCTACAAATTGAATATGGTTGACGTTGTGCAAACGTGTATTACCTCTGAATACATGATTGCACATCCAAGAAGAGTGATGCACAAAAATATTGGACTCGCCACTTTGAAAACTTTCAGCTTTCTGTATTTGTATATGTAACAGGCGAGTAAAGCTGTCAAAAATATACATAAAATCGATATTATCAACAATGAAACGCGAAACGCCCAATTGTAGGAAGACAGACACGGCGATGAATCTTTGCACTCCTCGCATCCCTCTGCGCATTGTTTGCATGTGTACATAACATTGTATCGGAGGCTGAAGAGAGAGAGAGAAAAAAAATTGATTAGTTCATTTTTAGGCCGAAGATATGCTACAGCATATCAACTCGCTTAATCAAAACTACAAGCACTTTTAACAGCATCAAGACTTAAGCTTAATTAGATTGCTTGTCACGAGAATATGTAGTCACAAGCAACAGATCTCGTGAATAATTGATATCTTACTAAGATTACCTTTTAGAATAGAAACTGGAAATAAGTGTGCATTTTTCGAAATTTTTCTAATTAAACATGAAAACAAAATTTAGTTGGCGCAGCAAACGAGAGAAGAACGAATTGAAAATGAATCGATAAAATCTAATATTGAGAAAGCGATCAAACATAACTTTCAGGCTCTCCTTCAAAAACAATAAAAAACATCAAACTTACTCAACATTTTCACAAATTTTAGTTTATTAGATTATATAGGAATCATTTTAGATTTGTTGGAATTTATTAAGCGATAAAAATAGAAAATATAAAATAAGAACTTACTCGTTGTTCAATAACTTATCGGTCCAAGCAGCTTCAACAACACTGCCATTGAACTCATAAATGAGATTGAACGGTTTTGTTGTTTCCGAAACCCAAGGATAATAACCTTTTTTGCATTTACATTTGTAGCCACCTTTTCTCCAACCAAATTTCGGAATGAAAATGCACTGAAATCGAAAGTAGCGTTGATAAAACGAATTTGAAGCTAATGACATAGATTTAAAATGTGGTAATTATACTTTCATTCGTTTTTAACTGCTTCATCTCGGAACAAATATTTCATTAAAAACAAGAATTTTTTCAAACGAATGAAAAACATGTTGATAAATATTTTATAAGACGAGCTTGAGTCTCTTTAAACTCGTTTAAAGCTCATTTAAATTGAAAAACATCCGGTACTGCTGCATAAAAACAATATTCTAAAAAAGACTCGCTCGATCCTCTTAAAATTGTTCTAGAAAGAAAAATCAAGTAAAATTAAAGCCTTCTTTTCTTGTTCTTTTTTTTCGAATATCTGTTGCGAATCGGAATAAAACTAAATCCGAATGCAAATCGAAATAATGAAATCGTGCAAACGATTGTAAAAGTTCTTTTCCGGAAAAACCTAAATGCAAATACTCCCAGAGATATTCAAATCATGAGCACAAATTTCTTGTCTTATCACGGAAATAATAATGAAAGGACTTTTAATTAATTGTGAACTCGTCAGTAGCTTTTGATGCTTCTACGCTAACATCATTTTTAGATATGAATTTTTCACGAAAAGTGAAATCAATGGTTGCGTTATCAACTATTCAAAACATTGAAAATCATTCCACGCAAACTAATTTTTTACTACACTTTTGTGATAAAAGCTTAGCCATTTATCATATATATTAATTGACTTTCAGAGTTATAAAAATACCTTTTAATTTGAATAATCGAAATTCAAAATTTTGAAATGATTCGAAACTATAAATCATCGTATTAAATTACCATTTTGAATTAAAATCGGAGATCTCGAAACAGAATGTATAAAAGAATTTAATCATAAAATTGAATTTACTTTTTTGAGATAAGAAAGAGAAAAAGTCGAAAAAATAAAGTATTATATATGATAAAATATAATATACAATAATAAATAATAAAATTCGGAAAAATGCTTTGCTATCAATGATATTCTAAGCATAAAAAATGCGTTGAATAAATGCAAAGCTGTCTATCGGGAACAAATTCGATATATTCAATAGAAGAGCATAGGGAAAATGTGAGCAAAAAACATTAAGAGCTAAAAAGACGAGAACAAAATTGAAGTAAAACTAATAATTTACACAAAAATGCTAGAACAGATTAAATGTCCAAACCGTGAAGAAAAATAGAAAAATTTCGATTCCTTTATCATACTTGCTTCAGGCCCCATTTCACTTGATCTCATTTATGTTTGCATACTATGCATGTGATTAACTCAAGAATTTTTAACGTTTTCTGAATAGAAAAATTCTCCCTTTTCATGAATTATTCAAATCATTTTTCCTTATGAAATTGAACAAATTTTTCAATTCAAAAGCTTTTACACTGTCATGAAATCAACCAACTGAACAATATAACGAAATTTTAAAATTCAAATTTCCAAATTAAATTTAAGACAATTCTTGAGAAATTAATTTTCGAATGCTTTTATCTAATTTTAGAGCTAAGAAAATCACTTTACTGTTTCGATTCACTATTGAGAAAAATTTTTTCCGAAAGTTGTGTTAAACAAAAGTTGAGTGCATCGCACAAAGATTCGCTAATTTTCACGCTACTTGCTTTTATAGTAAATGACAACTTTCGTTTCCTAAAATGCATTTCTTTTTTGCTCTCTATTCTTTCTTTGATTGAGTTATACTCTCTGTAATTTTGCTTTCATCCGAAGACTTTTTTTTTGTTTCTGTAGAAAATACTAACTTCAAGCTGCCCAATGCTGAGCTGCCGCTTTTTTCAAAGAAAAAAGTTAAGGCTTTCAAAAAGAAAAGTTTATTTACTGCAAAACATTGATCAATAGTTGCTCTCATATTTTTTAATCAACAACAACCATTATAAATGTTGCAGCAACCTTATAAATATTTTTCGCGAGCCTCCACTTTTTCTTGTTCCCGAACATCTAACTTACTCGCTGCTACATTGATGGTTTCATTAAAAATCCTCTTAAAAGTTAACATCTAACCTTTAAATTTCATCAAATATTTAACTTTTTTAATCAAGCCTTAAACTAGAGCCATATAGAGCTTGCTTCTAAAAAATGAATTGCCTCTGTTATGATTTTGCCAACTTCATAAAAATTTCAAGGCTTCTCTTATTGAACGAATTTCAGCTTATTCTCCAATGCATAACAAAGTTCCACTTATCGTTGATATGAAAAGGCAAAAAATATGCGAATGTATAGCTTCGAACAAATTGGTTGGCTATCTTATTAACAAAGAATGAAACAAATCGAGAAATTAAGCTTAGGGTGAAAAAGAGCGCCAAATAAGGTGTCCGGTGTTCATTTTTAAAGAAAAATCTTTTAAAAATTTTAATTTGTTAAAAAGATAATTTGTAAGCCTCAAAATAGACTGAATTCAATGAATTGATTATTCAACAAAAAGTGAAACATTGGAAAACGTTTTTTATTGATTTTGCTGTGCTGTTCTTGCTCACTAATTTAGAAACTTTTCTCGTTTTGTTTTGCGAATAAATTTTTCAAGCCTTTGTCGTCAACTCTATATTTGAAATAAAAAGTGCACAGAGTGTGGCCCTTTTTTCTTTTACTGCTTTTCAATTATTTTTCATGAATTAAAAATGGATCGATAACGAGCGAATCGATAATGCGAACAAATAGACGCTTAATTAGTAATGAGCGATAAACGATCGTCGCTTAATCATTAGCCTCAAACCCAAAATGTAATTACTTGATTGTAAATCTTTCTATTTTTAACGAGCTTTGTTAAAAATTAAAAATTTTTGAAAGTTGAAACTCTTGTAAATGCAAAATGTAAATCGAAACTTCCCTTCAACGGCAACTTTTTTAGCTCTTGCTAATCTTCCAGAAAGTGCTGCGTGTATAAAACTGAACACAAAAATTGATTAATTGATTTAAGAGAAAAGAAAAAAGCAACTAAAGAAAACTCTGCTTTGTTTGTCTTCAAGAATGTTGACCGAAAAGAACTCTCTCACTGAAATTAGCTAGTGTTTCATTATTTCACAAGTTCATAAGAGAACTAACGTTGTGGGTGTGTAAATAGTAATTGATGCGTGAAAGAGAGATAAATATTGATTTTGCAAACATACCCTCATTACTGATAAAGAGAGCGATGTCGGTTTTTGAAATGAGATTAAAGAATCAATAGTTGACTTAACTAATTCGATGAAGAGCAATAATTTCGTTTGCACTCACCTCACTGCTATCTCGATGACACTTATGGGTTGAAAAGAGATGGAGAGTGAAATCTTCGTTGGATTCGTTTACACTACGCATATCACACTGATTAACATCAAGATTATTGATGTTCACATCGACGCTGATTAATCCTTGGAGAATAATTTGACTGACATTCGGCGAGTAATAAGTGATCAAAGATGTAAATGAGAAAAGCCAAATTTTCGCATCGCAAGCGAAATACGCCCGCGTCCAATTCGCGATCAAGCTTTGGTCGGAATTCGCTTCTTCGCTTTTAATTGCGATGTAGCCGTTTTCAACAATTTGTGTGAAGTTTGAATCGTCAATAAGCTTGAGCCATGGTTTGTTTGTTTTTACAATGATATCATAACTTTCATACAAAATGCCTTTGATTCCATATTCGGCATAATACGCCGCATGTAGATCTGATTTGTCTTTAGATTCATTCTTTAGCCAGAGTATGCGAACCTGGTGAATATCTTTTTCGGCTTTTATCAGTTCGTCAATTGTCTGGCGCAGTATAATGTAATTATTGGTTTTCGGATTGATCTTGGCGAACAGAATCGATAAGAAGCGGATTCGTGTTTCGGTTAGTTTGTACTTGTGTTTTACCGTATTCGATGGCATTTCAATTCGCGACCTATTCAATGGTATGTAAACGAAGAGATCGCCGTTCGAACTCTGAGAGATAGATGAGGTGTGCAAATGAGCGACAATCGAAGACATTACTGGCATCGCAGAATCAGTGGTGTGTTTGCGTGAATCGCAATGTTTACTATGTGTGATCTCGTCAATGGCTTGCAGTAGCGATTCTTTTTCTTCGTCTTCGCTATTAATTGCGAACAATGAGTTTCTCGCCGATGTTTGTGCGTCCGCTTTGATCGATGAGTGCGTAGCTTTGCCATTGATTTCGACCGCCGTCATCGGAACGTGAAAAGCTTTTTGCACATTTCGCTCCACAGTTTGTGTCCACGGCACACTCGAAGCATAACTTAAATTGACGCTTTGTAGAGAGCTTACAATAATCAATAGAGTAAAATGAAGCGAACTCATCACATCTCTTTGGCTGACGTTTAATCGACCAAAATTTTTCTTTCTCTGCAAATTTCCAGCAATCAAACGAAACGAACATGCTTTTGCTTCCATATTTTTCACATTTGGTTTTTACAGCTTTCAACGTTGACTCTGCTCTTTAACGATTCTGTATTGAGTCGAAGCATCCTTCCTTTAATTGAATTCTGATTCTGCAAAGAGAGCGAAACAGAAAGAAAGAGAAATATTACAGTTCTCATTACTTTCGCTTTTATAACATCGATCGGCCGATATTTCGCTAAATGATTGAATTATTTCGAAAATTTTCGGACACTTTAAAAGCTGCAATCCTCACTTTCTCTTAATTAATTTAATTTAATTGTTGTAGCAAAATTTCAAATTGAGATTTTATAGTGAACAAAATTTTTGTTTCGACTTCTGCAAATTTTTTCAGCGTTAGATTATTACCGTTCCCATTATTCGCTTTATTTCTGTTATCACACTATCCTATTGATGATATTTTTTCTTCCTCACTATTACATGTCCATATTTTTATCCTCTGCCTTATCTTTGAACTCAGTTAGCGATCTCGTGAAAATGATCTCTTTATGCTTTTATTTTGTTTATCATTTTTTATTGCTTTTCTTTTACCTTTCGTAAGTGCATTTCTATCTTTGGACAAATTCATATAAAACAAACATACAAATGCATATAAAACTTCGGATTCAGGTCAAGAATTATCGTGCTAATGAAATAAGGCGCTTGCTCCAGGGATTATTTTTATCGAGTTTTGAAAAAATCTTATCCACTTTAGTAAAGATTTTGCTGAAAGCGATTTCTTTTTCCACATTTAATGTTGAAAGCAGGAGGTAAAATTAAAAGTTGTCTTTATGTTTGAATTATTTACTGAACTCTTTAATTTTTTTTCTCGCCTACAGAATTTTCATTTATTGTCACTTAAATTAAAGCCATTTCAACTTTGCATCACTAACAAATTTGAAAAACATGAGTTTATTATGCGAGATATTTTAATGCTATGGTAATATAATAAACGTAATTAGATTTTAAGGAAAAAGAGAACCAGATGAACTTAAATGAGCTATAGCTTAAGCAAATTTTATTAGGGAAATATTCGAAGTGTTTTTGCAGCTACCAAGTGATCTCTTAATTGAAGTTTCGAGAAATGTTATTTAAAAAAATATTTATCAGATTATTTCGCTTAGTTAAATTATTTCAATAAGAATGCACGAGAAATGTAAAAGTGAATCAAGTATGAATGTTTCATTCCAATTCACTCTCAATTTTGCGCTGAAGAAATAGATGAAAAAATTTGCATTTAGAATGCGTCTCAAAATAACAATTTATAAATAAATGAGCACTTCTTTTAAAAAATGATGAAAAACTTTACCAAATTAATTGAATTGAATTTAAAAATTTACTCTCGCTGAAAAATGGAGCGTGAAAAAAGCGGAACAACGATTGTCAGACCTTAATCAAAATAAGAGCAAAAAGGAATGACGATTGTAATTAGCTTCATTTCTTGCGTGAACGAAATTCTGAAACATTTTCAAAAGTTGAAATAACAATAAGCTTCTGAGCAATGAAAACAAGTGATGAAAATAATATGTAGCCAAATATTTACTATAAATGTGGAATTAATTTGTTTACCACTCCGAGCTCTGAAACAAGTTATTTGCGGAACTTTAGCTAGAGCTGGAAGTAAAAATTCAATTTCAGTCAATACACTTTAATATATGTTTAATGACATTCTTTGAATTACATTCTAGAAAATAATAGACAAAACACTATATGAAAAATAATTTTCGATTTTTTGCGACAAATATTATTGATTTTGCCATCGCGAATTTCGCAGTTTTTTAATTAAGTTTTTCACTTACACATTGGCACCGTTGACAATGTTTTGACCTGAAGAAGTCCGACTGTAAGCAGACGAAACGTTGTCATAATAATCGTCAACGATGCCATTGTGTAAGTGAAAAACTTAATTTAAAAATTTTCGATTTCTCTGGAAATTAAGAAAGAATAGATTTTTTCATATTTCTCCTCTTTAATATGAAGAACTTGGTAATAATTTGAGTTTACTTTAATCAACTATAAATGCCAAAAATATGATGTTAATTTGGCATTAACAAAGTTGAAGAATTTTTCTAATTAAAATTCTAACGAGTCTTTGCATCACGTAAACGATATGCGTTTACTTTCGCTTTTATCACCTTAATGGCATCAAATTTCGGATATTCTTTTGAAAATAAGTGAGAAAAATGTTGATGGTGGCTAAAATTAAGGTAAACGTGTTAAGTCAAGATACTTCTATTAACTTAAATTTAAACAAAACAAATACAACTTTTAAGAATGTAGAGCCGAACATTACATCACTTTACAGTTTTTATTTAATTCTTATTTCGCTTTGATGAAACGGATGAAAATGGCTCATTTACTCAAAATTCGCTCATAAATGACTTCGTATATGGCTGGCTTTATTGACCAGCTTTTTATTACTGTTTTCTGTCTATTAAACGAAAGAAATCAATAGAAAAATCAGAGACATTTTATGGTAAAAAAATTCAATGTAATGAAACTGAAAAAGTCTACATTTACGATGATTTATTGCTAGAAATCATGAGGTCAAAACAAACATGACTTTTGCAAGTCATCACCACTTTTTAAGAACTTCCATCGAGTCAGGAAGAGTGTTCACTTGCTCACAAAATTTATTGCTTTCTTTATTTTTAACGTTTTAAAGCGCTCGATTATTGCAGAGAAAAATGTTTCGAAACATTTCAGTTTAATTGAACTACATGAAGATATTAAAAAAATTTTCATAAAGGACGTGGATAGATGTGGTATTTGATTTTGATAATTGAATTTTTTTAATCAAAATCATTGTTTTAGATGAAAAGACTGTTGCCAAACCGTTCATCATTTGATAGCGACTGCATTTTTTCACGAATCTCGCAAGGGTTAAACAAAAGAAGCTCGAACGAATAGAATTACACATAATTCATAATTTTATTGCTTTAACGGCAAAATAATGTCATACGCGAAGTGAAAGTGGTCAGTCTAAAAGCGATATGTTTAAACTAAAATGTTGCTTTTTTAAAAATCGAGAGACAAGAAAAAAGTAAGGATCAAGCCATAATAGCAGCCGATGTGAATGAAAAATTCCGTCGCAAGCTTTTTTCTATTTCGTAAAACTCAATCGAAAACTTTTTAGCTTTTCCTCGTTTCTTTTCAAAATGTAAGCTTTTCGTTTCTTATTTCACGAAAAGTTGAAAAATCGATCCCATCGATACTGACATATACGTGGTGTTGAAAGAAACGCAAAGCTCCAATATTTGTTTAAATAGAACAGTTTCGAACAAAAAACTTCGCTTCTATTCAATAATCGCATCGGCGTGAAATGCGTAAAACGCTAAATTTCGCAAAAATTCTGAAGTTAATTTTTTATTGAAGTGTATTTTTAGTCGCAGGTTCATATTATTTAGTCTGCGTCGAGATGAAATTCGAGTGCAAATTCAATGCATATTCGAGAATCGATGTTTGCTGAAGGTGAAAAACTGAGTAGGTGAAAAATGAACGAGCAAATATTTTCGTTGTGCTTCATGCTTATTCTCAAAATCATAGGAAAAGCAGAAAATAAATCGCACGCCAAGAACGAGCGTTTGTTGCCGTAAAGTAAGTATTTTAAATTAAATATTGTCGAGAAAATCTTTTTTAACTATTTTCGTGAAAAGAAAAACATCAAGTGGATTTATGTTTGAGTAGCTGTTAGCAAGTATTGTTTCAAAAGAGAAAATTGTACTTACAGCTCGAGACATAAGCAGCGTTAATTTTACCAAGCTCGATTAGCAATGTTTTCCAGGTTGAGAGTTTGATTTTAGACGCGGTGGTTAATAAATTAAACGTTTAAAAGGTAACGTTAAAGTGGATTTGGCAAACGCTTTTATTCCTTTCCACAAATTAGTGAATTAGCGAAATTTATTCAAGCGTCGTTTTACAAACAAGCACTTTTCGTAAGCATCGCCGAATCATAAATAATTTAAGCGCGCCGTTAAAAATGAAACAAAAGAGAGTAATAAATGAGCGCTTAGTTATCTCGAATACATAAGTTTATTGAGAATGAAACAAAGAGGAGAAAAAAGCAATCATATCACTACTTCGGCGAAAATCAAGTGATTGTAGCTACATTCATGCGCCGGCTGTGTACGCGTGCTAAGCACGCGCAACGAGTCCCAACGATTTGCGTGTGTCCTGTACTTTAGCTCATGTACGTATGTCTGTGTATTTGCTCGCCTTAGTTTCGGCAACGAAATACACTCCTATTTTTCTTTTCTTAATTCTTCTATGATTTTCATATTGATCGACAAAAAGTTAAGACAGTGCTTTGCATTTAAATTCATAAATTATAAGCATTAAACACTGAAACTCAAACATTTTTCAAAATGCTTAATAGAAATGTTCGAAACGATCATTTCTCATTGTTACCGAAATATCGATAAAACAATATTTCATCGGATTTCTCATGCATTAAGAGAAGAATGAGCATTCAATTCACGACTTTGAATAGATATGAAAATATTTTTCTCCGAACAATGAGAACGTGTTCGTTTTGCTTCGAATGCTGTTTCTTATTAAAGCGAAGCTCTTGCGGCTCACTTCCTAATTATTGTCGAGCGCCACTCTTATTTGTCGAGAGCACCAAGTTTCATCGATTTTCAAAGATGAAAGCACTAAAAATCGACTTCACATTGAAATACTAATCTGATACACTCGAAGTTAGGTTTTAACAATTGCTGCTCGCAATGAGAAATGGTGCATTTTGCAAAAAAAGTTAAGGAATACGTCCACTTAATTCGGCGAAGTTTATTAACTAAAAATGAACAAATTTGACAACAATCAAATCATGCTGAAGCTTTTATGGTTTAGCTTGCTTAAAGAAAGAATGAACGAAAAATTTAATCAGAATAATGAACCAACTTCATTTCATATGAACGAATGAATGTGAAACACACACTTTTATAACTTAATTTCAAGAGTTATAATTCTGTCTAATTAATTAACTCTTTCATTCATTCAGCCGCAGGCAACTAAACAATTGAACAAAGAAGTATAAAGAAGTGCTCAAGTAGAATAGATAGTCTTTGTACAGAAGTACTTCTTTGTTTAATTGTTTAGTTGCCTGCGGCTGAATGAATGAAAAAATCAATTAATTAGAATAGCAAGTAGAATAGATAGAAGTACAAAGAAGTTCTATCAACATCTTCTTTTCTTGGCAATAAAAAAGTGAGAAACTTCAATCTTCATTGCTAAAGAATTTCTGCATTTCTTTTCGAATTAGTAAATCACAAAAATCAGGAAGATTGTTTGATGTGTTCGTATTCTTTAAGAATTTATTAAACTTATAAGCAATGAAAGAGCAAGAACACGAATGCGTAAGATACACGTGGATAACACAAAAATCAATCGGGATAATGAAAGCTCTCGATGATTGTTTTGATTGTATAATTTCATTTTAACTCAAGAAATGATAATTTGAACATCACTTGACATTTTTAAGAAGGGTGCATTCATTCCTGAATTAAATGTTCGCTTTTCCATTAATGTCTGTTAATTCAGAGCTAAGTAAAACGCGAACACATTTTCTCCGTGAAATGGTAATAAAAGAGAGTGAAATAAGAAAGCGAAAGAGAAAGAAATATCGCTGTCATCTCAGTAATTTACTACACGTTTCTTATTTCTTTTTTCTCATTCGTATTCGTTTTCGCACATTTTTTTAATTTCGTTTTCTAAATCACAAACACATAAGGCGAAGTAGTTTATTTCTAGAGAGAAACATGCAAATTATTTTCTCGCTGCTTACTATCTGCTGTGACAAATCATATTTTTTCATTTTAAATTTGTCTCTAGTCTTTTGTCAAGATGCTTTTCGCGAAACAGATCTTCTTTGTTCACTTTCTCAGGCATATCTTCATAGCGCTTTGTCAACATCTGCATTTAATCGATGTTTTCTATTTGAGCTCCGAACACGAGAAAACATATTGCAGCGTTGCAGTGAGCGAAGAAACGGAGTGATGCATGTAAAGCAGTTTTTTCTTTCTTTACTTTTCGAGCGTAAGGCACGCGTTGACACTCTCTGCAAGAACGAATCGTCTTTATTTGCAGCTGCTTCTCGTTTACCATTCTTTGAATACAAAATGAATGAAGACCCGAAAATCTGCTGCGAAGCGGGTGAACGCAACCGTCTGTTAAACGTTTCCGGCGCGAACAGATTTTTTTATTATTAACCGCAGTGCTGCTTCACTCAAACTGCGACACTGCGTCTCTTGAACGTACAAAAGCGTTCACTGCAACTGAAGTAATGTACCATTATTTGAATGTTTGTATTTTCGTTTACACTAAATTGCTCGCTTATATTTAGTCTATGGAGAAGTTCGCGTTTCTTTATTCACATAGGCTTCACTTTTCACTCACATGCTTCACATCGTTTATTGAAATTTTTATTGCAATTCTAGCGCTTCCACGTAATAAAGGGTGTTTAAAAGACCTAATAATATTGCATAATCTTAAGAAATACGTTCGTATTTTGATAAGCAAATTAATTTTTTGAAATAAGCAATAAAACTTTGAGTTAAACAGTTTTCCATTTGCTTTTGAGTTTAACATTTCAAGCATCTCTCCGCTCTTTTAAGATCGCTAATACACTTAATCAATTGAATGTACAACACATGACTTAAAACATTAAAAGAGCGTTGAGACTACAGATCTAAAAACAAATTTTTTATGAAAAATTTGGCTTGAAAAACCAATAAAATTATTGTTTTAACATTTCACTGCATTTCAATTTATTGAATAAAAAATGAGTTGCTATAATATTTCGAAGTATATCGAAAATATTTTTATTTTATTTTACATATTTTTTGTGCGTTTAAATGAATTTAAAAAACTTGAAGAGAATTTTCAGATGTGTGCTTTTTGAAAATAAAAAAAAATTTAAGCGTTGCTCATTTTTTCTTGCTCCTCATGTTTGAATTTACAAATCTATCAGTAAATCAAAAATTCAAGCTTCAAGTTTGTTTAATAAATTATTATCAAATGATTGAGTGCAAACTTGTTATTTAAAAATTTAAAATTTAATTAAGGTTTTAAACATTAACTTAAATTTTAATTATAAATTTTCATTAATTTCAACTTATGAAAATTATATTTTTCTTTATAGATTGATTTTTCTAACCTACTCGAATAACTTATATATTAAAAAGTTTACGGATTTTGTAAAGGTAAATTTTCACGCCAAATTTTCATGCAAAATTTAAAAAAAACGATTTTTACACAGAATTTTTTCAACACTTTACTAATACCTTAAAGAATCTCATAATTTCTTTTTCTTGACTCTTAAACGAAGCAAAGAAAACAAATGAAAATTTGCAAAAAATTTTTATTTCTTTGTCGCGGTGGAGTCGAGTGTAACGGGTGGGTGGAACGCGAGTGTAAAGATAGTAATTGCGGAGAAATTTGAAAGCGGGATCGAAGTATTAAACAAACATAAACACAAATTGTAGCTTTAGAAGCCAAATTAGGTAAAAACTAAAAACAAATATAATTTAATAATCTAATTTGTATTTAAATGAACATGATAGAACTCTATAATTTAATATTTATTTAAAGAATTATGCTCTTCATATTTACGCAAAACGAGTCGATTTTCTAAGCAAATTCTCAGTAAACTTTCCAAAAAAAGCGTCAAAACATCCCGCCATATGATCAACATTACCATATCGAAAATCTTTGTTGGAAAATCGTACTTCATGTTAAAGCTTCAAAATCGTTTTTACTTTAATTTAAATATCATGGTTGCCCAACTTTTTGCTTATATTTGTTCTGAAAGGTTTTTGAGTGCAATCATTCAACAGTGACAACTTTTCCTCTCCACCTATATAACGTTTTCCATATTGAAGCCAAACATTATTAATAACCAAATGAGAACGTGAAATATTACTTTGTTTTGCATTTGCGTGATTTCACATTAATTCGGTATAAAGCAATTAAGAAATCCGATACATCCACTCAATTCATAAACTTTATTCTGCTCAACAATGTCTAACTTATCAACATTAATTTTCTCCTATGACATTCGATTTTAGCTTTGGCTACTAAAACATTGTTAACGCCCCTTAAATAAGAGTAATATATTTACTATCATGTAAATTGACAACAGCAATCTGATTGTCAGAACGAGCTTTCGCTCTCCAAAACTTCCTAGATCTCTATCAGTAATTTGTCTTATAATTACATCACATCAATATATCTTAAAAATATCATTCCTTGCGTCTGCTTGCCAGTATGGTACAAGTGATCGCTTTCTAAATCTGATAAGTAAGTCAATATATTTGTGAAGAGCTACACTAATTATGAGTTTGAGTTGTGCTCGTGAATGAAGTTATTCTCGTGTAAACTTTAACATTAATTCTATGGCAAAAAAAATTCGATTGCGAGGCGAAATTTCATTTGATTTTTATCTGGTTTATTTTAAATTAAAGAACCATTCAACTTTTATCTTATGAGTTATTAATGCTATGCAAGATCACTGAAAATTTTTTTAGGTTTTAAAGAAAAACAACACCTGAGATAAAAATAATTATGTAGTCTTATCATTTAAAACGCGGATAAAAAATGTTTGAGATTTTGACCCTCAATTGAAAAAAAAATTCGTTGCCTTAGAACTTAATTTTAACGTTTTTAAGCGAAGAATTTGCTTTACGAGCAATTTTGCACCCATACTTGGGATAATTCTTGATGTAGCTTATGCATAATGAAGTTCTATTTGTGTATTAAGTTTCATTGAAATAGGGATTGGATCAAAAAAGCAGCTTCCTGGTCGAGCGGCAAGTACTTGCCAATCACAACGATGCTCTCGACGAATACTACAGTAAATCAATAACTTACTTTAGTTTTTATTAATATATTTGAATAGTGAATTGAATAAAACAAAAATTATCACAGTCTATAACGTTCTAAAAAGAACAAATTTAGTTTAAAGTAATTTTTAAAAATTGTACAACAATAAAATAAAATTTAAAATTTTTCGGAAGAGTTCCCATTTTGAAAAATAAAACCTAAAATCGCTGCATGTTATTAAAGAATTATGAATATTAATATAATTATCAAAAAATTGAGCACTTAGTTAAATTTGATGTTAAATCGCTCGAGGTTAGTATGGCCTAAAAGCTAAAATTACACATTGATTTTTTTGTTTTTGAGGCTTGTAATTAGAATCACATTTTTGTTTTATTTTAATTATTTTATTGATTTACTCAGATCTAATATCATCTACTTTTGTTTTATAATTTTTACGAATACTGAGTAATTATAAGTCACGCAAAAAGATTACAAAATTTTCAAATTTATTTTATCAGAGATTCGTAATTGAGTTTCAAGTTTTTTATCAGCACAGATGCTACTTGCGATTACATTTCAGATGAATTTTAAATTTTAATTAAAGATTTTTTCAAATAATTGAAAGCAGAAATATTTTTCAATTCATTTGGCCGTTTATCTAAAATAGATAAAACTTTATTTCATAATTTATTAAATCAATAACCAATATTTAATGTCGCCATCTGCATTTGTAATGAAAGAACACTGATGCAACAACGTATAACTGACCATTGTTGGATTTTAAACCACCATGTTCGTTATTCTTAGAAACTCATTCCTTTTAATTTTATCAATTTCAGGTACCTTTACTTCCATTATACAAATGATTGAATATAATTAAACGAGCACCATCAATTTGGGTTCACGGGTTGGTCCAGCGGTAAAACGCTGGACTTGTCTCCAATGTGTCGTGAGTTCAAATCTCGGCTTGTG
>NCKU01001456.1:0-25310 GCA_003675995.1 Dinothrombium tinctorium | reverse complement strand
GTTTCAATCTCGACGGTTACGGTTACAAATTTTTGTAAACGTTTCGCTCCCTACTTTTAATGCACACGTGAAATTAAATCTACATACTAAGTTTCGTTGAAATCGAGGTACGGCCAAAAAAGTAGTTTCCATGTTCGAAAATGCAAATTTTAAATTACGAAGTAAAAATCTTTTTCATATTTTTTTGATTCTCGTTCGACGACATCAATCGTTTTCATTTCGTCACGAGTTTTGATCATTATGATCGATGCTTGATCTTTTCCTAATACGAGTTTTCATCATTCATATTGTTGATTATAGCAATCGATTATCATATAACAGCCTGTTTCTTAGCACTTTCAAATGTTCTTAAGCTATGATTTAATTTTTAAAAAATTAGATCAATAAATCGATGACTTTAAAAACATCATTTCTTATTCAATAAAATACACTCTTTTCATTCATAAATAAAGTGAGCTAATTAAAAAACATAAAAAACTTTTTCATATGAACAGCGTTTACAGCCCTAAAAATTGCACTTTTTAAGTCTAATGACAAATATATAACACAAGACACAAACTTTATGTCGTGTTGTGTAAAACTGCATCGAAAAAAGCTTACATTTTACGCTTTATGTACTACGAAAAACTTTTATTGACACAATTTTGTTTTGCGTCACTGCCGGATATCAGTTAGATGAAATATAAATAAAAATTCATTTAAAATTCACACAACTAATTTCATAATAAAAAATTCACAAATGTAATATTGTCACGGATCCAACCATGACCTCTATTATTTGGTCCGTGGAGATATTATCGCAATGGAAGCGTGCACAAATACATGGTTGGAATTTTCAGCAAACTAGAGCTTGGACCAACGCCTAGCTCGCGACAGTTAATAATATAAAATGATATGAAATGAAAGATGAAATTAGATTGAGATGATGAATGATGAAAAGCAAGAGTTAAAATAATCAAAATGACGATTAATGAAAGAAAGAGTGAATGCTTAGCGATGAAAGAAAAAGTAAAGACGATTGACTAAAGCATTAAAATATTCAAAACAATTAATTAAACTTTAAAAAATAGTCAAAATAAAGTTTTAATTGAGAAAAAGAAAAAGTTCGGCTTTCTAGGATCATAATATCAATTATTAGAAAAAAAAACGTCTCGTGTAAGCTTAAACAATTCTTTGTGAAGTTTGAGTTACGTATAAACAATCGCTAAGTGAAATAAGTCCTTCAGCTTTTACACCGTACGTCATTCCAAACAAAGGTTGATTCCCAAACGCTGTTTTTGCATCTTTTGTTTTCGCAATTCTATACCTGAATTAAAATTTGAATTAATAATACTTAATTTTGTAATTTCGAAAACCAACTTTTTTAGTGTTTTTAAAGGCTCGGAAGCTGTTACACCACTTTCTGGTTTAATTGTAGTCACCACACATCTCTCGCATTCTTTTAGCTTCTTCAGTTGCAATTCTCCTATTCTTAACATTCCCCATTCGTCCTCGGCGTACGGTTCTCCTTCAACTACTATATTGGGACGAAAATTCACGTAGCTCACTGATTCTCTTTCTGGAAGTCGCTTGTTTAAATCGCGTATTGAATTGTGGTTTATAAGCAAACAAGCGCAACTATAGTGATATATAACCTTTTGTAACAATTCATTAAAATTTTCGGATTGTGATTAATTTTACAAATTACCGGAAATTCATTTGTTTTCAAATATTTGTCTCCTTTCACTGTGAAACTTGGCCGAAAATCCAAACCAGGTATATGTCGCAATAGACGGACGCCTTTCTTATTGATCACTTTTTCAAACCAAGCTGCCGCTTCATTTCCACAATCGATTCCTTTCATTCTTTGGCCCCACTGTCTGAAAATCATTTTACTATGCGTAATAAAAACTAAAGCTTACTCAAATTCAACTACACAGTGTTCTTTAGGATGGATACTTGATTTAATTTTTAACGTTCCGTGATTTTTTGATTGGATCCAGAGTTCATCTTCATGAAATGATAATGTAAATAGAATGAGCGATGGAATTTTTATTAAATTATAGTATTCATTTCCATGAACAAGAATAAAGCTCCTAAAAAATGGTGCAAATAAATTATTAATGGTGACTTTAACTTACCTATCGGTCCATCCTTTATACTGAAGCGCGCTTTTTGAGAAAAAAGCTGAATCTACCTCAATTCCAGGAAGCGATTTAATTGGGTATATGATGATTTTCTTTACTGTTCCTGCAAAAGTTCGTGTTTTTCTTCGCTTATGAATTAAATAGAAAGAAATTGCAAAAACCGATAAAATTGATGAAAACCAAATGCGAAAGCATAATGAAATGCTCATTTTCATCAAGTTTAACTTTTTTCAAAATCTGAACTTCATTGCATTCGTAACTTTATTATATGAAACAATTTGTTTTATCAAATACAAAAATTGTGTTCTGATATGTTATCTAACTTTCACTATGGATCTTTTATCAATTTATTTCATAAGCTCGCTTTTTCTTATGAAAGCAAAAATGAAAAATGAACCAAATTAAATAAATTTATATTAACCAGCCAAATACAATCAATTTTTAAGAAACACTAAAATCGACAAGATTAACTCAACGCTAAACTCCAGTAATCTCAATAAAATGAAAATTAATAGAAAAAATACTATTCAATCATTTGCAATATAAATCGATCGTTAGCTCTCGATAAATCTTAAAATCAAAAATGAATGCACATTTTGGACTCTTACGATTCACAAGTTTTTAAGTATAAAAATTCTGAAAATTTTCAACTTTTCAAAAATGTTTAATAAGATTTATAAGATAAAAATATTTCCTTTTGAAAAACACATTCTAGTTTATCAGCTTTATGAAGTTTAGAGTTAATTAAATTTTTTATCATTTAAATACTTTTACCAATTGAGGAAATCTGAGATACAATAGAGATATTCGTTGATAAAAGCAAAGAATTGGTGGCTAACATATTTAAAATTTTAATAATTAAATAAATTTATTAAGAAATGGTTTACCCAACCAACTCAATGAATATTGTTAGATAAACAATTTCTCAAAAAATCTATTGAATTCGTCACATCTTTTCCATTGATCACATTTTATTCGACTGTTTTTCATGATATTTTCCCCAATTCTTTTGTTAATATTCCTAGAACAAGATTGAAATTTTGTGACAAGTATTTTTATATATTCGCAGAACTTTTTAATTCTTTACCGAAAAAAATGTAGAGACAAAAACAATTTTAATTCTTATTTATATTTACGTGAAAAATTTTTATATTCCAAAATTTTTATCATGCAGTGATCTACTGCAATCTTTGCAATTGCTAAAATAAATTTTTTATTATTATTATCAGTATTAAATGTTTTTATTTATAACTTATTAGTCAATAAACAAATATTTTCAAGATACCTAACTTTACATCGAGAAATTTTGAGTGTAAAACAGACACATTTAATTACATTTTTACTCTAAAAGCACTTTTATTCATTTTAAAAGATTATTAATGAAAAATATGATAAGTTATTCATATTAATGTAATGTGACATAATTAATTTTTGTTAATTTGACGCATAGATTTTTTTTCAAGCATAATGCAGAGAATTTCACAATTTACATTACATAGTACGTAAAACTTTTCATTAATAGGTTTCATATGATAAAAATATCCTCTTCTGAACAATGAAAATTAGAGATAATTTTTCATTGTTCATTTTTAGCTTTAAAATAAATTTTTCATTTTCTTATTTTTAGAATTTTAGCTTAACTTTGTAAAGTTTAAATTAGAATTTGTGAAATATGCACGTGGAGATGGCGATAGCAACAAGAACCTGCGCTCAAAAATCGGTTAGACCAGCTCGTACCTAAAAAACAAGTGATTTTCTTTTTGTGTTACCTGTTAGGACGCATTTTCGCCTCTCTCTAATCAGTTAAATTGATGTGAACCCAACTAACAATCGCTATCTAAGCAAATAACGAGTCGCAAATATCGCTCAGCAGAGCCTCGAAAGCTGATACGCTCGTCGAAAAGTCTCTTTAAGAATTCGCTTTGTTGTCACTTCACTTGATTTGCTTTTCTCGCTATTAGTGAACTCGAATTGATCAGGTTTTTCTGTTCTAATTGCTCTAATTTTTTTGCACTCGACTCGTTCTTTTTTGTAAAACGGTGAAAATGTCTTCACATTCGGGTATCATTACGGGCACAAACGCTTGGTTTCAGAAAAAGATTAACCTGCGACCGGCGAAACGCGGCTGTCATTTGGTCACTGATGATGTGGTTCAAAGTGTGCAAGAATTAAGTAAGTTCAAAGTTGGTCTCTTCAATGTGCAAATACAGCATACGTCCGCGAGTTTGATGCTAAATGAGAATTATGATCCTGACGTGCGTGAAGATATGAAAATGTATTTAGATCGTATTGTGCCCGAAACATTGAATTACAAGCATCGAGATGAAGGAGCCGATGATATGCCTGCGCATATAAAAGCAGCTCTAACCAATACCTCATTGAATATTCCGATTACGGACGGCAAATTAAACTTAGGAACTTGGCAAGGAATTTGGCTTTGCGAGCATCGCAACAATGGCGGTTCGCGCAAATTAATTGTAACAATAAACGGCGTTTTGAAATGAGCTTTTTAGCAATGCGATCGGTCTTGAATCTTATAATATTTCTTCCGTTTTCGTTTTGTGTGTACAACGAAGCAATAAACCTCAAAGTGAACGAAGATGCGTTGAAGCACTGACCGATACTTTTTTATGGTTTTGCTTAGCTATTATCACTTTTAGAAATTATTTTAATACATTAAAAATTTACTCAAAGCCTAATTGTAAATATATTTTATGAATATTCCCGAAAATATCGTTTATTATAATTTTCAATATCGACAACGAATAAAAAATGCCTTCACTACATCTTGATACCAAAAATGTGTGAATAAAAAAGTTAAAATTTCAAACTATCGAAATTTTTTCATTTAACATATTATCGAGCATTCAATCTTAAAGCAATTATTTAAGATTAAGGATTATCGAGATTAAGCTTTTTGAGATATTTGAGATCAACAAGTGATGTTTAGTACGAGTTGAGTGAATATGATTAATTGAATTGGTTGTCGCTCGTATATTTGGTGAAGATGTTTAAAACGAAGCTTAATATAAAAGTGAATTAATAAATAAGGTTAGAATTGCGAATTTAACCAACTTATTTTCGAAATGAAGCACAGGTGAAAACGATGCGCATTTCAAATGTGGAGCTCGTGTACTGTTTGATACAAATGCGCGACGCATGAAAAACGAATGAAGAAAAGCGTGTAGCTTATGAGATGTACTAACGAGAAGTAAGCGAAAATTTTCCGCACAAGTGAGAAAAAATTGGATGCTTGCGTAAAAAAAATTATATCGACACTTTTACAGAATCAAGAAATGAAGTTTATTAATTTATTTAAGCGCAATTTATCGTTACTTAATTACTGTAAGCGTAGATATCATCCACAGAGCGAATGTCAACGGTTGATGTCAAGCGATTGTGGTGTTAATCGCTCGCTCAAAACGCTCTCCAATTATCCGCAACTAATTCAACATTACGATTATCTTAAATCAGTTATTAAAGGTATGTCAATTTGTGATCGTTAAATATCAAAGGTTATGTCGTCATTTTATTTTTAACCTTCTTTTTCAAACAGGCAAAATAAATGAGTCAACCGTTGATGTGAATGGCGTCTATCCAAATAATGAATTGAATCTTGCCGACATCGAGATCTATGGTTTCGATTACGATTACACTCTTGCCGTTTATAAAGAGTCGATTGATTATTTGATCTATAACCTGGGTCGCGATGTGCTTGTTTCGAAGTACAAGGTTCAAAACAGTAGGTCTCATCATCGAACAATTATTGAGTGAGCAAAGTTTTACAGTATCCGATTGGTATTCACCAACTCGATTATGTTCCTGAGTTCGCAATCAGAGGTCTCCATTATGATATTGAGAATGTAAGTGATTTTATTTTTGTTAAATCAGCAAATAAATCACTTTGTTTTAGGGTTTGTTGATGAAAATCGATAGCTTTCATCAAATACAAAAAGGTAGCGTTTATCGAGGAATAACAAAGATCTCGGACAAGGAAGTTGAAAAGATTTATGGCGATCTCTATATTTCTCAATCGCTTATTCGACCGGAGAACAGTTACCCAAAAATGAAGCAGTTGATCGACTTATTCTCAGTGCCCGAAATATGCTTATTAGCGAATGTAACCGAATATTTCAATCAAAATAATATTTCCTATCATCCAGAGATACTCTTTTATGATGTCCAGGTATTTCCATCATTTCCATTCATTTTTAATTTGTACAATTGCTTTGTGTAGAATGCTGTCCAAAGTATTCACCCTCTTATGCACGGAATGCTCGATGAAGAAAAGATTAAAGACTATCTCCAAAACCATCCACAACTGCAAGAATTTTTGCTTCGTTTAAAAAAAGCTAATAAGAAAATGTTCTTGATCACAAACAGCCCGTACAAGTTTGTGTATGTTTTTTTACTATTAAGTTTTATTTTTACTAATTTTTTTTATGTATTGAAGTGACTGCGGTATGAAATATATGATAGGCGATGGCTGGACCGATTTATTTGATTTGATAATTGTTCACGCCAGGAAACCGAAATTTTTTGTTCAAGAACACAGGTTTGTTTTATTTTTAATCATAACCAAACTAAACTTTTTTTTTCCATTCACAGGCCATTCAGACAATATCATAGAGAAACCGATTGTCATTTGTGGGAACAAGTGACAAAGTTCGAGAAGGATAAGGTTTATATGGAGGGAACAGTCAAACAATTGCTCGAAATAACCGGATGGAAAGGCAACAATATACTTTATTTTGGCGATCAAATTTATAGTGATTTAGCTGATCTTACATTATACCACGGATGGAGAACAGGAGCAGTAATTAAGGAGCTAGAGGTATGCTTTTTATTTTTATCTATTACAAAAATTTGAAAGAAAGATTATTGATTAGCTAATATATTCTTTAACATATCGTGTTTATAGTATGTTTACGGGTCAAGAAAGTGAAAGAATTAATATTTTTGGGTGTTTCCTTATTTATTCGAGTTTTTAAGTAACTGAAACGAATGCACCAATATATCTAGCTGCTTTGCATGAAACGAAAAATTTGTATTTTTCTAAAAGAGGTGCGAGTTCTCAGGTGATCGCGATTTCAATTCTTTTTTCTTAAATTCACCACGAAAAATGCCCATTTTTAAAATTAATTTCTCATATTAATTTCGATTATCAGTCGCAACTCGCTATTTTTCCTATCTCGATGATTGAGTATCCAGAAATGATGTTGAATTTATAGTTCATAGTAGAGGAATATATAAAAAATTTGTGTCGATTCTTTTTCAACGAGAATTTTTTAAGGAAATCCTATTTAGTTTTGTATGCCTCAATTTTTTCTCATTATTTCTACAAAAAAAATTAAACATTTTTACGGAATTAGACGTTTTTACCTTTACAAACAGTTTTTCCGTCCAAAAAATAAGGGAATTGATTTTTTTTGTAGTTAAGCAGAAATAATCATTGTTTTGCTGTTGATGCTCGTAGATTTTTCGCATTAAAAAAGTTGATTTGAGACTTTTCTTTAATATTTTTTAATCTAGTATAGATTCAGTCAATCTTTTAAAACAATTCTGCAAAAAAATTATCTCACTACAGAAAGAAATCAATACTCTCAATTCGGAAGATTTCGCAGAAGCGATCAGCGAATTGCAGGCGATTCAACAACTGATCGAAGAGCATCAAAAGCGAATGGAGAACGATGCGCGCGGAAAAGATCTCTTGAAATGCTTACTTCACGATCGCGATTTGTTAAGAAAACGAACAAAAGAACTGTTTAATCCTCAATTCGGCAGCATTTTCCGTACGCACCACAATCCCACCTATTTCTCCCGGCGATTATTTCGCTATTCGGATATTTATACCGCTCAAGTAACTAACTTGTTAAACTATTCCGTCAATCATCTCTTCTGTCCTCGTCGTGGTTTCTTGCCTCACGAACGAAGTGTAACATCGAAATTTTTAGAAAAGTAGAAAAAAAGTTGAAATTATATTGTTGAGGTTGTATTGTTTCTAAGCTGATATTTTAAGTTACAAGTGATTATTTCTATTTCTCTTTCTTGGTTTCTCTTTCTCTCTTTACTTTCCTTAATTTAAAAATCATGACAATGGAGAAAGAGAAATAAAAGTGAAGACAATCTTCAAAATTTTTAGCAGCTATTATCAAAGTAAAATGTCGACAAATCATAGTTTTGGAAGAAAAAAAGAGAATTTTATTTAAAGCTAACGTTAATTAATGAAGTTGAAAAAGAAATTAAGTCTTAACACAAAGAAAAAGTAATTTAAAAAGAAAAAATGGGAAAAGATTAAACATTTCGGCAGCGGCATAATTCACTGCGAATGACACTCGATTGGAGAGCCTTGACACAACGCCGCTCACACTTCTTCGAAAACTTTGTTAAATTAGGCTAAATTATAGGCTAAAACGAAACGAATTTAAGCATTTGTTTTCAACAAACACTCACTCACACACACAAATCGTCAAAACAATTAAACGCTACTTTTTATTCTTCAATTAATTAAGAAAAGCGAACGAAAAACAAAGAGATAATAAGAATTTGCGCAAAATAAGAATTTCAAAACAGGCGTTCACTGATTTCAATGTAACTGTGACTTTTCTTGTTGTCGAAAATAAAAGAAAACAAAATTCTTGATTTGGTTCAGTTTAATGTTCATTGAAATTTTATAAAATGAACACAAAGAAGTAAAGTAAACTAAACGAAGTTTTAGCAAAAATGATTGCGAAATAAAGAAAGGCGTTAAATGGCTGTTCGAATCGACATCAATAGCGGCATTTAACAGTCGGAAGGACACAATTACGTACTTCAAATCATTGTCCCTAATCGATTAAGTGTTGAATATGTTTTTTCTTACTTGCTGATAAGAGAAAAGAGCTCTTCACTTTTAATTACTATTTTCTTTCTGCGTTTAATAAGCTTTGTCCTCACAATTGTCTGACCATAAATTAGCTTAATTGATATAAATAACCTAAATTAACACAATTAAAATGTGACAGATCTTAATCGGATCTGAAAATAAAATTAAAATGAAAAGAAAAATGAAGATAATCGCAACGCTATTTCATTTTTCATAATCTTTTATCAAGATTAAATTCACGGTTCGCATATTTGACTCGGCCACAATAATTTATTAAAGATTAAATTGTGTGTCGGTACTTGCACGTTTAGATGTCCGTTTTTCAAATAAGAAACGCTGATGAAGAAAAAATTTTTCAAATTAAATTTGTGTGCGTTTTTGAAAGGGAAAAATTAGGTTTCTGAGAATGTCGCATGTAGTTTAAAAAACTGATATTTAAAATGAGATCACTTTGGAAAAGATAAGCAAAATGTTTTTCCTTTATTTTCTACGTTTACTTTTTTGAATAGTAATTAATTATCGCGAGAAGCAACAAACCTTTCACACCCGTGTTTATAAGCGTCAAAAATCTGGGAAAACTTTTCTTATTTGTTTGTAATGTAATTTTTGTGATTAAATGAAATGGACAGATTATCAAATGAAGGGCAAAATTCATGAACTAGTTTCTTAGTTAGTTACAAAGTGCATTTTATCGATTTTCATTTCGATTGCAAATATGCGATGAATTTTTCACGTCTTTTTTCACATTTTTTGTCATCCTTAATTTATAGCGAATTAAGACGAAAGTATAGTAGGCGACAAACGAAATGTTTGTAAAAAAACTAAAGCGATTAAAAATAAAATAAAAATGAAAAAAGTCGGGTATATCTGCTTGAGGGGCAGTGTTTCAGCTTGTGCAGTTAAGTGTAAGTAAGATGCAACCATATTTTCGACCGTCCAATGAAATCGTTTAGCTCGAAACGTTTTTTGGGTTTAGCCCCCTTTTGCGGCACAAAAAGTTAGCCTTTTTTGTTTTACTTTGCTATCAAAACTTTTATATACGTAAATATAGTCGAGAAATGTTCGCTTTTTGCGACATTTCCTCGAAACAATTTATCGTTGAAAACGAATTCAGAGCTTCACTAGCTGCGAACCGAGCGGAAGGTTGTGGTGATCGCTTTACGCTCCTCAGTTGTATTCGTGTTTTCTACATTTAACAATTTTATGTGAGTAGAAGAAAAGAAAATCAACGATAAAGTGCTCTCTCTCCGTAAAACTTAAGAAAACTGTGTGAGTGGTATGTAGTAGCATTGTAGTAGTCGTCGACGCTTAACGGGTCGTTGATTTATATAGCGAAGAGATTCAAAATTTTAAACACAGCGAATATGCTTTTCTCATTCGTTATGTTTATGCTTTTCTAAAAAAGTGTAGGAAAATATTTTTTCATTTTTTCGTATTTTATTGAAAATCATATTTTTCAAACGTAAAACTTTTTGCGATCAACTTCTCAACTAAAGTGAAGTCTATTTTCTCCTATAATAATCAAAAAATATTATCAAATTTTTCAGCGTTTCAGCAAATCAAAAGGATGCATTATATGCACCGTATTATCTCGCTTTTCGCGGCAATTTCATTCCATTTAATTTCATGTAAGTATAAAGATATTTTTCACAACTTGTGTGTTTTTTACCGACTTTAAAAGAAACTTAAAATGAGTTTTCTTCATTCGAATGGAACAAAACACACTATTGTTTGTCAATCATCACCATTGTCAATGTTACATTCTTACACTTATTTTGTTAGACCATTAAATTCATCAAACTGTGTTTGGGATTTTTTCTTTTGCTGGTGATGATACAAAAATGAATGCTGTGTTCTGTTTTGCCTGTCGCCTTTTCGCATTATATTTTCTGAATTAAGTATTTGATTACTTAAGAATTGAGAAAAATACTCAAATTAAGCGCAATCAGCTAAAAGCGTGTTTTCTTATTTCTTATTTCGTTGACAATTGTTTTTTGGTAACTAATGGCCATTTCATAAACACTAATATCAAACTCTTTTTTAATGATATTTAAGCGTGAATTTGCATTGAGCGTAACAAATTAAGATTATTTACATTCTTTTGATAAATGGTGGGACAGAGAATTTTTTATTTTAGTCTTTAGATTTTGTTTTTACGAGATATAAAGTTATGTAAATATCAAAGACAACGACTAGAACTTAACAATTAAATCTAATTAAAAGTTATAAGATAAAAATTCTAATTTTTAAGATCTAAAAAATACGCGATTACTTTAAATTTAACGAATGAAAATTATTTAAAACTATTGATTGATTCTTTGATACATTTTGAAAATTGCTTTAAAACTTAAAAATAAATTAAACTCATTCACGATTTTATATGAGAATTTCACGCACGTTTTGTATCGTTTTGCCGTTTCACCTTTTTTTCCGTTTTGCCGAGTTTTTTCTTCTCAATCCTTTTATCCTAAGCATTTCGTTGTCTATTTATTAAGCTACATTTAAATCAAAAATGAAATTGTTATTGAAATGAGAAACAGAAGTTTCTTAAAAAAAAAAACTTGAAAACGAATTCACTTAACATACAAACCAGTAAAGGTTTACATCGTTAAGCGCAATTGAGTTATGTAGTACGTGAAGTTCATTTTTAATGAAATTAATTACATATGGATATAGTTTTTTTCTTCTTCCTAACATAAAAATTTCAAAATCATTTCTTTTCGGCTTTGACGTGGTAAGAAAATGAGAGCAATCGAGAGCAGACATTCAACGCTTAAAGCTACTTTAGTTTAAAAAATTATTTAAAACAAGAAAGTTTTTATTTTCTTTCGATAAAACTGTTCATTTACTGAACTTTTCCTAATTTGAAATTCAAAAGGTAAAAGTTTCAATTTTCAAAAAATTAGATAATCTTGAATATAAATAAGCGATGAACTGATCTCAACGATGATAATTGTAACGGTGACCATTAAATGTGAAAAGATTATACAAATATACGCTATCTCTTATGTAAAATAATGAAACACTATTTTAGGCAAATTATAAGGAATTCAAGATTTTTCGCTTAAGGCGCTTGTTGGGAAAAAAGAAATTGGGAACTTCTCTCTCTTTCTCTCTCTCACCTTCCCCCTCTCTCTATTTTTATTAGGATGAAAATTTTAATTTATAAACGCTGTTTACACAATAAGTAGCATTTTATATATAGCAGTCATTAGAACTGTTTTTTGAACTAAATTACTTAAAATAGAATAAAAATTCACAAATTTATCACTCTACCTTAACACTTGGATGTGAATATTTTCGATGCTTTAACGTTTTAAGCATTGATAATTACCTATTAATTGGAATCTTCTCAAATCACTTAAAATTTATTGTAATTAGTTTTTTACGCAAAAAACCTACTAAATAGCAATTTTATTTTTCATTGACCTTAACAAATCAGTGTTATCCTCTATTTATCTTTCTGCATTCACGATTGAGCACCGACTTATTCAATGAAATTCGGCATAAAATAGGAAAAAATTAGCGAAAAATTAACTATTTGCTTGCTTAGCATTGAAAAAATTGGATTTTCTTTTAGATTTATGCACTCGCTTACTGAAAAAACTCATTCTTCTAGTCAGAAGAGTAATTTTTAAAGTTATCATTTCGCTTTGTCACTTTCTTAAAGTGAAAAGAGAAGCGAAAATGAAACTTTAATTATCTGTATTAGTGTGCTAAATATAACAAAACAATGAACTGTTAAAATTTAACCAAAGTTTTGCGAAAATAAGATTACACACACGTACGCACAATTAAACTGTAATTACTGTTTCAAAACAATGTTTCTTTCTCGCACACAAAGTATAATAATGTTATATATACCTTCTCTCTCTTTGTCTCTCGCTCTCTAGCAAATTTTTAAAATACATCCTTTTCTTTAACACACTTCATTTGCCTACAGTTTAACTTGAGAGATGAAAGATAATGGAAAATGAATGAGAAACTTCGTTCTATACGCAAAAGATTCAATTTCAATGCAATATTTATTTAATATAAAAGAAGGAAGAAGAAAGAGCATGATTTCCAAGGCAGAAGGAAGAGTCTTTTTCCTTTGAATCTACACAATAGTTATTCACGAATAAATTTTTAATTTTACGATGCTTTTACAAGCGAATTTAAATGGCAGGTCAATAGTGAGAATCGTCTAAAAACAATAAGCGTTCATTTGCTTCTATTTTTTATTTTTATTTTTTAAATATATAGACAACTATCAGGTAAGGTAAAAGAAATTCAGGTAAAACATTTGAAGGCTACAAAAAAGTGTTATTTATAAAAAATTAAAGTTATTTGTATACAAACAAGAAAATAATGATAATTGTCCATTCATTTCTAAAATAAGCAGTAAAATTTACACTCACACACATAAATTTCTTGATCCGAGCATCTTAAAACTCATCTTTAATTGTCCTTGTCCTCTTTTTCGAGAAAAAGTTTGTAAAACAAAAAATTGCTTAATAAGATTACATGCCTTATAAAATAAAATTTAGCAACAACATACGTATCATGCGCATGTTTTCATCTAATCATAATCAACTTGAATAATTTTTAATTAATTGTGACTAGTGCGCCAAGATTTCTGTAATTAAATTAAAACGCAAAAATAGCAATGTGTAATGCTCATAATTTATATTCAGGCTGACCGTTAAACGTTATAATAAACAGAATAACAGTATGTAGACAGCATAATGAATGTGAACAGTTTGCGGTCTCAATTATTTAAAAAGAAACATTTTCCCTCGTAACACACCGCTGTGAACTTTGTTTAAGTGAGGAATAAACAGCGAGACACTATATAAAATTAACCAAAATTTGATTATTAACAATTTAAGTCTAATTATTCGCCTTAAATGGCTATTCGCTTTTTTTGTATTCGTTTAAACTGCCGAAAAAAAATCGGAGGTGTTTTCAGTTTTGTGTTCTTTTTTCAGACCTTATTTTATGCACAAATACGGAAAGATAAACATGCCATTTTTATTTTATTTTATTTTATTATATTTCTATTATTTTTTTTTTCTTAATATCGGCTTCACCTTTATCTTTGAGCGAAACTCAATCTTATTCAAAAAAGCGAATAACTCAATAACTTTATTTTTAGACGAATACAGTGAAAAATTATTGCTGACTGAATTACATCCGTTAACCGTGATCTTGGCCATGAAAAGGCGCATTGTTTGCACTGATTTTCTTGTTCTATTCTTGCCTGTTTTTCACCCTAAAGTGGAGTAAAAATAAAGAAATTTGTTTGGTCACTTATTTTAAATTAGATGAGTTTAGCAGAAAATATGAAACTGTAGCATATTTTTATCATAGCCGCAACTCGGACCCATCCCAATTTTTTTTTCGTTTTTTTTTCAAACAATGAATGAAAACGTAAAAGTAGGTCAAATTTTAAATTCTTTTGTGGGTTAGTTGCATGCTAACGATGGGATTTTAAATATTTTAAACCTCATTTAAATTTTTTCCTTCGCGTTCGAACAAAAATAGTTTACTTTTATCTGCCCATTTAATCTGAATATGCATTTCTCTTATTACAATAATCTTAAAATTCACTTTTCAGACTTAAAAAATTTAAGTTAGAATTACTACAATAATTGCATCATCTCGCTCAGATTTTTTTTTAGTAAATTTTCATTCACATTTTTTTCCTAATTTATTTAATTTAATTAAATATTTGATTCATGACATGGAAAAAATATTCATAACTCAACTTTATAAAGATGTAACCTTCATTAAACCTTTCGTGAAAGTAAATTGTTTTCGCATCTTAAAATCCAAAAAGAAATCATTGAAAATTAAAATTTTTTGTACTTGAGAAAATTATCCATCAGAAGAATGAGAAAAGCTTATTTCATCACTTTCGAGGTTTTCTCATGCTGAAAGCGGATTTTTTATTGAGAATTTCAATTGTCAATTTAATAATTAATTTTTTAAATTTGATTCTTTGAAAAATGAAAAGAAATCGCAACAAGTAAGCGAAAGATAAAAAAAAAGGATTTCACGCTAAAAGCGAAAACGAACGAGAACGCATCGCACCTTGAATGTTTTAGCTCTGTTTTATCCTCAATTTCTTTTTTGTCATTCATTCATTTTGTTGCGTTTGAAAAAAATCTTCAAAGTGCTTTTTTAACGGTTTAATTAAGTTCTAAAATATAAAAAACAACCACGCTTTTCAATCATTAAATGAGACTTGAGATTGTAACGCATAATTATTTGTAAATGAAAAAAACGCACAAAAAAGAAGAAAATCGATTGAAAATATCCGCAAGTAAAGTTAATTGTTAACAAAATTTGAACAAATTTTTCGTAGACACTGTTTACGGACAACAACCGACTAAACCGTATTACGGCACACCTTTGGGCAAATTGAAAACGCACGCACACGGTGTCAGTGGCGAAGTGTTTGTTGTCGATGAAAGCACACTATTTATAAAGGATTTCAATTACGACGGTACGGGCCCTGACGCTTATTTCTGGGGCGGTTTTACGTCGAAACCCGACACCACTGGTTTCATCATTCCGGATGAGAAAGGATCGTAAGTTTATTATTTATTATTCTCACCGATCAGTGATACAAATCAAAGTTTAGAAAAATTTACAAAGACAATAATTAACTATCGCGAATTAATTATCGTTTTTTTTCGCATCAATTAGAACAAAGTTAAAAATTCTAACCTTATAAAAAGATAAAGAGTGTAATTATAAGAATAACCAGTTAAAATCGGCAATTAAAATTAATGAGTATTAATATCAAGTGATTGTCCTTAACTAATCGAAAGAGAAAACTTTTTCTACACTTTAAGCGGTTACTGAAAACAAGATCATCTGATTTAAAATAAATTTATGCTTACAGAACGAAAAAATTAAGCGCGTATAGAAACAAAAATCTGGTCCTTCGATTGCCAGAGGGAAACACGGTTCGCGATTTGAAATGGTTTTCTGTTTGGTGTCGAAAAGCAAAAGTTAATTTCGGCGATGTACCTATACCACGAAACCTGGTTGTGCCTACGCCCGTCGAAATCGCGCCCTTATCGCAATTAGCTCACGGACTTAAATCGGGTCCGGTTACAATAGTAGACGCACAAACGTTTTTGATTCCAGACTTTCATTACGATGGCTTGGGACCTGCGGCCTACTGGTGGGCAACAAAGGGGCCAAGACAAGGACCAGGTGGTGTTCATTTGGACGATGAGAATGGATCGCAAAAGAAATTACGTCGCTATGCAGGTGAAACTGTAGTCATCTCATTGCCGGAAGGCAAAACAATTTGGGATTTCGATTTTTTCGGCGTTTGGTGCGTAGAATTTCAAGTCGATTTCGGTCATACAAGAATTCCGCATAATGTTCTCGTTCCACCTTCTCCTCGTATGCTCGGAGTAAAGCCGGAGGTAAGAAGAGTTTCGCATAGTAATGAATGCGATGTGCCGGAACGGAGATCGCCGCCAGCGATTTTCTTACCCACTGCGCGTGTATTTGGCCGCCGACCAGGTATTACACGACCACCAAGACGACGTGTGCCTACGCGTCGTATCGGCTCGCATGGATTTTCTCGTAACCAGAATTTGAACGATCAAGCTTTTCCTTAAAAATTACTTTAAAAACTAATCTTATTTTGCACACGTTATTAATTATGTTTTGATCAATTTTTCAATATTTGCTTGCATTGAATAAAATTGGTGATGGTTTGTGTATTTTTCTTTTGGTGTTGGTTTCTTCGTATTAAGTTTTCACTTTCAGGAAATAATTTACTCACTTTTCTTCGGTGATTGGGTTTTCTTTGGTTCTTTTGCTCAGCGGAAGATCAATATAAGTTTACATTAGTTTTGAATCGTTTATGTAAAGAAATTTTATGAGAAAATTTTGTTTTAGAGTAAATTAAATTGCGAAGTGCTTTACGATGCACTTGGTTTCGAAATTAGATGGGTTATGGATGGCGATGATATTGTAATGCAGTTAGTTGGAAGAATTGGTAAGTGATTTTTAGTTCTTTAGTTTCGTATTAGCATTCATATTATTTCTGTCAACAGCACCGAACGAATATATGGCATTCGGATTAGGAAAAGATGATTCTAAATCTAGTATGATCAATGCTGACGCTGTTGTCACTTGGTACGATCGAGAAACTGGCAGAGGAAACGCAGTTGATTATTATTTGCAAAGCAAAGAACAAGTAATGCATTGTGAAAGTTTTTTTAATATTTACATAAAAATCAATTGAAAATAGTGCGTCGGAAACCGGGGCAGTTGCCCTGATTTGAAGCATTCAGGTGCAAGTGACAGCTACAGCATTTTGCATGCTGCTGTGGTCAATGACTTTACGATGATCACTTTCAAACGCCCTCAGTTAGGAGGTAATGATGCTCTAGTTTTAATCAGAGTACGAATAAATTATATTTGTATTTTAAGTTGACGAAGTTTATGATCAACATGTATACAGTGATGGGCCTCAGGCTGTTTTGTGGGCTATAGGACCACTCAATGATAGAAAAGAAGTCTCTTATCATCGATTAAGAACCAATGGAAATTTATTCATTGATTTTGCACGAACACCAAAATGGAATTGTCCAAATCCTGATTCAAGATCTTCAACTTCTCAAACAACTCCATCACCAACACGGGGATCCTTAAGAGTAACCGTTCCTCAAACCCAACCTCGTCAACCTGTGCCGAGTTATTCTTCCAGATCTCCTGACGCATGGGATATTCCTCCAATCATATGTCCGGCAGACAACACTTTCAGAGCTCAGATAGGGCCTACAGGAGGAAAGAAAGGCTACGAATCGATCACCGGCAAAGTTGGATGGGGAATAGCTTGGTATATCAATGGACTGCTCATACCTGAAATCACTGTGCAGAGAGGAAAAACATACACTTTTATTGTAGAAGGAGGCGATGATCCAGTATATTCATCAAGACGTCATCCGCTTTACATAACTGATAGTTCTGAAGGAGGTTTTGACTATAAATCTGAGGAAGAGCGAAAAAGAGAAAGAATATTTGCTGGTGCTGGAATTACGCGGGATGGTAAAATCGTGCCAACCGCCGAGGGAAGATACTGCGAATGGAAAATCGATACAAGACGAAATGAATCGCCAGAAGACTTCTCCGACTTCTTCTCATTTCAACGCACTTTGAAGCTTGATTGCGAAAAAGGACAACCCGCAATTCTTAAATGGACACCAGATCACAATACGCCCGACATTGTTTATTATCAATGCTATACACACAGATATTTAGGTTGGAAAATTAGAGTCGTTGATAGTTGTGATTATCTCGCTTCTGCATCAATTACAAGCTCAGTTCCGCATAGAGTTGCTGCAAATTCAACAATGACGAAACAACATTCAGAGAGTATTAGTTCAAGACCGAAATCAGCAGCCAAAAAGAAACGAAAACAAAAATCAAGAGCTATGGAAAGATCGCAAAATCATTCCACGATATTTGCTAGAAACGAAACTAAAAAAGTTCAACCATTGATTTCAGATAGATTTGAAAGCAGACGAATTCACTCGAACTTTCCACAAGAGATTCCTGAATTATCAGCCGTGGTTTATCAAGCGCCACCATCGTTACCAGGTGCTTATATTCCTCAAGGTGCCATTACGCCGCTTAATGTTTTTATTCCGCCCATGCTTATCCGACCCCGCTTTTCAACACGCCCAATTGTTTATTTAGAAGAGCCGCAAATGGACACCCCTGATTCTTTGCTTCAAATGCCCCCATCACTTCCACAAAAAACAACCGACACAATTAAAGAAAGTAGGATCGGGCAAAATTTACATGGCGGATTTCTACCACTTTTAATCAACTCAAAAAACTCAACTTTAAGCCTGTCACAATCCGAAATTAATAGGATACCAAAGAAAAATTCTACAACATCAAAAAAGCAAACAATTCCCTTTAAGCGGCTACAAAAACCTGAAGTTAGCATAAATTTCACCAGGCTCGGTATACCACGACAATGGTATCAACCGCCAGTACAAGACTTTAATTGGAAGCGGAAGAAAGAGACATCCAAACCTGAAACGTTAAGTGACTCAACTCCGAAACCGAATATTGTGACCGAATATGCAAACGGTGAAAATAATTTTGAAAACGCATATCCAGCGATAGCATACACCGTTGACGATGTAACATTAACGAGTGGCGATCGCGGCTCCTATCCGTCTTCTTCATTCGTTCACGACGTTCGTGTAAATGCTGAAAACCTTTACGACAAACGTTTCAACAATAGAATACTAAAAGCGACTGCAAAAGAGTCTAGTCACGGATCGGCAAAGCATAATGAAAATCTGGCAATAATATTGAATAAAGACCAATTCGAAACAGTCGGCGATACGCGAAATCGAGAGAATAAAGAACTACCAACCCATTCAAATGCGGTCGACTCGCGTCCTAAAATACCGCTATTGAATATAACCACTAATGGTACCGATGATGCAATACTTTCGCATATAATGTCACTGATCGCCGAGGGCGCGACACCGCCCGAAGTGAAAATATCGTCGCAGAGGAAAGGTTCGATTCAATCGACACACGTCGAAATTCATCGCAAAAGCGTACACAAACGATCGATCGATCGTGTAAGCGATCACTTGTCAATTTCATCGTCGAATTTAATTAAGCAAACTTTTTCAAACGTTGTTTTCATTCAATCATTACTATGCATCGCTTACGCTTACTTATTCTAACTTTATTCATTTTTAATTTAAAATGTTATTAATTGATAAAAAACTTTTCTGCTTGTTCTACCTTTTTGTTTTATGTGTTTGTTGATTAAAAAATTGTACTTAAAGAATTTACGCATACCATTCAATGATCACCGCAGACTAGAGATGAAAAATTAATTTCGAGTTTGTTTTTTTTTTCAAGTAATAAGTTCGGTTCGCATTGAAAAACCAACGACTAACAGATGCTAACAGGATTGAGATTGCGAACGAAACATGCAAATGCAAAAAGTTTGAAATAGTTAAATAATCAATAAAAAATGCATCTCATATGAATAGTTAATACGAAAAATGTTATTATAATTTTAATAAAAAAAATAAAACGCTGTTTAAGAGGTAGAAGACGAGGAAAAAGACAGAAAATCGATGAAGCATTTGTGTAAAAAAGTGAATTGCGTTTTAATAAAACGCGAAATGAAACGAAACGAAACGAATTGAGCGCAAAACGAAGCTTCTACAAAAACATGAAATTTAAGAACGCGCCCCGAAATTGAAGGTTAGCCACGCCTCAGTCGTTGAGAATTGCGAAAAGAGAAGAATCGAGAAGTAGCGGTCGACACTTTTATTGATCAATTATCGTTCGTTTGTTTACTTCTTTAATTCATGAACGAGCGGCGGTTGTCCAGCGGACCTTCGTTAGACGAGTGGCGAGCTATGAACAATTACAAAGTGAGCTTGTATTGTTGGGGCAACACTGCGAATGGCGAATTCGGCTTCGGTGGCATCGACGAGCAAATGATCACCACTCCGCGAAAGCAAAAATGTTTGGATATAAACAAGCAGTATCTGAAAATGAAGCAAGTGGCTGCCGGCAGAAATCACACACTGCTGTTATTGACCACCAATTCGGTTGTAAAAGGCAAAGAGGATAATAACACATCGATAAGCGTTGTTACGCGCATTTACAGCTGCGGTTCTAATGACCGGCAACAACTCGGACGAACTGGCACTTGGCGTAGGTTTCAGGTGATCGAAGAATTAAATAAACATGTTGCCGTTCAAATCGCTTGTGGCTTCAATCATAGTTTGGTGCTAACTGAAGCTGGACAAGTTTTCGCTTTTGGATGCAATCTGTTTGGTCAATTAGGAGTGATTATCGAAAACGATGATTGCATTTTGAAACCGAGTCTAGTCAAGAAACTGGCTCATGAATTTGTTGTTCAAATCGCATGTGGTGGTAATCATAGTATTGCATTGACAAATAAAGGTTCACTTTATGCTTGGGGATCAAATGCTTTCGGACAAATAGGTGATGGCATGAAAGGCAATTGTGTTTATGTTCCCACTCTTGTTGAACATCTTCATGGTGTTCCTATTCGTTGTATATCAGCTGGAGGTTCTCACACTTGTGCAGTTTCTTATTTGAATAACCTATATGTTTGGGGCAAAAACGAATCTGGTCAATTAGGTCTTAATGACACTCGAAATCGATTGAAACCAACACTTCAACCGAGCTTATCAAATTGTGTTTGTTATGTTTCTTGTGGTGAAGACCATTCTGCAGCGATAACCAAAGACGGTGGATTGTTTACATGGGGTGCAGGAACTTACGGACAATTAGGACATGGAAAGCAAGCGGATGAAATGTTTCCTCGTCGTGTTTTTGAATTAATGGGTTTGGAAGTAACTCAAGTTTCTTGTGGACGTTGCCATACTTTAGCGGTTATTGGCTCTAAAGGTCGCCTTTATTCGTTCGGCTTAAACGGAAGCGGACAATTAGGTTTGGAAACACTTGATGAACAAAGTTTCACCGATTAAATTAGGTACAGGTTTGTCGCGAGGTACTGAGCTGACTCCACGTAAAGTAGATGGTCCATGGGTTGAAATGGAAGCAAAAGAAGTTGCTATACGTGCGCGATCTGGACCTATAATTAAAGTTGACGATGCCGACGTCGAGAATGTGGATAACGAAGGTGAATGGAAAGAGATAAATGAAAACAATTCAGATTCAGAACTCATGGTGGTTGATGAGGTCCTTTCTCGCAGCACCTCGCCTTCACCACCATCGGCTTCAAGTCCAACTAAAGGCGATGAAGAGATAGTACCGATAGTTGAAGAGCCTGATGATTCAAGCCAACATCAAAGAGTTCATAATTCGAGTAGTGTGGAAATCGATGAGTATAATTCTGATCCAGATTCTGATTGTGAAAATGAGCGACCTATTTCTAATCATTTTGTCTCCTCAATCGGTGGAATAATACCAGGATCAAAGCCGAGAGTCAACCATATAAAGTTATTAACTGTATTTGCTTCAAAAGGCGATCAGTCATATGCTCTGACTACAAGACTCGATGAAGAATTACCTATTATAGATTTTCGCAATGTTATAACACGTAATTTAACTCTGTTTGATAACGCAATTTTAGAGAGTATGCTAGTAATTGATCAAGACGAACAGATTCCTGACGAAATGCTTGACTACATTGAAACAACTTTTGGATCTGTTTCATGTTGGAATGCTAGCTATGTGTCAGACTTAGTCGAAGACTCTTCAATTTCATCTCCTCGAATCGATTGGGAATCAGCTTATTATGGTTTCAATTGCTTAAGAAAATGTGTCAACGAGAGATTGAGCGAATTAGCCTTGAATGTTATAAAAGAACAGTTGTTTCCCTGTTTACCTAAAGCTTGCGGTGATAATGGTATCAATGAAGAAATTCTTCGTGTTTATCTTCTTATTCCTTTATTTCACTTTTTCTACGCCGATATAAAAAATGAAAAGCAAATTACGGAAATACTTTCGCCTTTTTCGCGTGCAGTGATAAAATTGAATGATAATGCGAAAAAATCACTTGAAACGTGGTGGTCTACAACGGACAAAGAATATTTTGGAAGTTTGATCAAAATTTATAAAAATGCTATTGTTTTCACTTTAAAATGTTTATCCGATGACAAACAAAAGGAAGAAAACAATGAACCCATAAACCTTCCTCGTAATTCGACAGCAAGTATCAATTTAAAATTATGTCTTGATTTTCTTCGTTTATTGAACAACGTTAACCAAAAAACAAATAAAATATCCTATAAAGACTTTTACATCAAAGAACTTCATGATTGTGTGGACATTAAAATGGATTACATTTATTGGTTAGGTTCGAAATGTAAAACTGGCAATGTTCGACATGATTTTTATTTCTGTGATTATCCATTTGTTTTTGATGGTGGAGCAAAGACGATTGTTCTTGCGACCGATTCTCTCATAAGACAACAAAATGCAGCTGAAAATGCCATATATCGAAATTTAGTTTTCATGCCATTTGCACATGGATCAGCTGTGGTCACTGGTTCACCTTATTTCATGGTGAATGTAAATAGAAACAATTTGGTTCAATGTGCAATAAATCAGCTGCTTGCCAAGCATTCTGCAGATGATTATAAAAAACCTTTAAAAATTAATTTCGAAAGTAAGTTTATTCTTTTAATCTTATAATCTTATTTATCTGATGATTTTATTGCTCTGTTAATGAAGCAAGAAATGATTTTTAAAGTTCAATCTGATTTTTCTTTCTATTTAAAATTAAATTTCTCTTTTTGCAAATTTTGCGACTAAATGTTGATGCTTCTTTGTAGATGAAGAAGCAATCGATGCTGGACAAGGAGTTAAAAAAGAATTCTTTTTGCTTTTGATGAAGGACTTGCTCGATCCAAAATATGGGAAGTTCACTGAATATCATGAGACGAATTCAATCTGGTTTAACGCAGCTGAAACCGATCCAAACGAACTACAGATTTACGAACTCATTGGCATTGTGTGTGCATTAGCAATTTACAATCAAGTTATTATTTATCTTCCTTTCCCTCTTCCTTTATATAAGAAGATATTAAAAAAGCCCTTGGATTTAGATGATTTATCTTATTTGGATCCTTATTTAATTAGAAGTTTGAAAGAAATATTAAACACTTCTTATACCGAATGTGAATTCAATGCTGTTTACGGTGATCTCAACTTTACTATATCACTTAATTGTTATGGACATCCACAGGATTTCGACTTGTGTCTCGATGGAGCGAAAAAGCAGTTAACGTATAGTAATCGAAAAGAATATGTTGATTTATATTGGAATTTTATTTTAAATGAGTCTGTTTCTAAACAATTTGGTGCCTTCAACGCTGGTTTTACAAAAGTAGTCGAGACGGATATTTTAAACTTATTTCAAGCAGAGGAATTAATGCAATTGATTATCGGTCAAGAAAATTATGATTGGCAATTATTGGAGAAAGAAGGAACTTCATATAAAGAACCATTCAACGTTGATCATCCAACAATTAAGATGTTTTGGAATGTCTTCCACTCACTTTCCGAAGAGGAAAAGAGAAAGTTTTTGCTATTTCTCACTGGCTCAGATCGAATTCCGATTCTTGGGATGAAAGCAATTAATGTAAGTTTCAATTTGCCTCGTAGAGATGGTCTATTAATTTTATTTTTAACTTTCAGTTTGTCATCCAAGCGATGAAAGTCGGTGAGGATCATTTGCCAGTTGCTCATACTTGTTTTAACGTGTTGGACCTGCCTGAAAAATACTCGTCGGAGCAAAAGCTTCGTAATAAATTATTGCAGGCTATTGAACATACTAAAGGATTTGCTTTGGCATAAATGTATTGGTGTAAATTTGTATTTTCTAAAAAACGTATATATTTGCAAAGAAAAACAAAGTATTTCAAAACAAAAATAAATGTAAACTTAAGCGATAATTGAATAAATTCATTATTAAAGAGTGTATCCCGCATGTGTTCTATTGTTGGATAAAAGCTTTTATAACAAATTTGTTCAATTATCGAGAGTTTGTGAACATGTAAAACAGATTGGAAAAATGCTTTTGAAAAAATTAATGAAAGACTTGGTCAATTTTTGTCTTGTTTGAATTTTCACTTCAATTTTACTTTGTTTTTAATGCCATCGATTTATTACTCAATTTTTTAAAAATCATTACTTATGAACATTTAAAAGTATTAAAAATGATCGATTTAATAATATGAAAAAAGTTTGATTTACAGAGTGAAATGAAAATTTAGATTCGGTCAAGGTATGAGCGAAATGACAAATCAATCACAAATGTTATGTGACGATGTGCGCTGATGGTTTCAAGCACATGCTAATCGAAACTTTCTGTTAATTCTGTAGATGAAAAAAGAATCGATAAAGTACGAAAATGATGTTTGTTGCTAAACTCAAATGTTTCATTGCATTTTCATATTTTAAGTGCGGGAAAGATTTTGAACTAAAAGTGTTAATAAATTAAAGCACATTTTGCGACACATCAAATATTGAAACCGGCATTCGGTTAAGAATTTTTAAAAATCGCTATAAAATCATTTTATATAAGGCATGGGTTATGGGTTGCCACTATATTCTCATTTAGTTTTGGTCGAAGTGTAATTCTTGTATTGTTTACGGCTAAACGCAAAAAATGCTTGTGCGAATCAGACTTTATTTGAAGCTCTTTTTTGACTATTTGCTTGGCAACAACCATAGATTAAAACAAAAAAATTTGAATAAAACAGAATTTATTTGTGAAATAAAAATTTATTTCAGCCTGTAGTTCACAGGTAAAA
>NCKU01001455.1:8483-25552 GCA_003675995.1 Dinothrombium tinctorium | reverse complement strand
CAGGAATAACATTACAATGTTGTCAATAGCCATAAAAATAACATTATAATGTTGACTAAATGGGCCATAGCAATAACATTTCAATGTTAAGTCAATGGCCATAGGAATAACATTACAATGTTAAGTCAATGTGACATTGGAATAACATTGTTGCAAGCTTAACTCAATGGGCCATAGCAATAACAATACTATGTTAAGTCAATAGCCACAGGAATAACATTATAATGTTGACTAAATGGGCCATAGCAATAACATCACAATGTTAAGTCAATGGCCATAGGAATAACATTACAATGTTAAGTCAATGTGACATTGGAATAACATTGTTGCAAGGTTAACTCAATGGGCCATAGCAATAACAATACTATGTTAAGTCAATAGCCACAGGAATAACATTACAATGTTGTCAATAGCCATAAAAATAACATTATAATGTTGACTAAATGGGCCATAGCAATAGCATTACAATGTTAAGTCAATGGCCATAAGAATAACATTGCAATATTAAGTCAATGGTCATATGAATAACATCATAATGTTATCTCAATGGCCTCATCAATAACATTTTCACTCATGTCTTTTATATGATAACCATTTTTTAAATTGATCTTTTTAATTAAGCCAAAATATTTGCTTGCTTCTCCTCTTTACTTCACTCTGAAATTTTTAATTCAGGAGTAGAGCGAATTATAAAAGATTTCTAGAATAAATAAGATATCTAAATTATTCTTACTAATGTGAAACCATACGAATGTGAATGTCATCAATTAAAATTCAATTTATGAATCAGACATTTTGTCTATTGTGCGTTCATCCGTTCAAAACTGCCAAAAAAAGTCATTCACATTATTATTTGAGATAAGAACAGATATTATCTTTATTAATATTAAAGAGAAATTATTTATAATCAAACAATAACTATGAAGCCGATTTGCTTATCGAGCTTATAATTTATTCACATTTTGCTCGTTCTGCTGTTTAAAAATTTACAAATCAGCTTTTTTCTTGCTCTGAAAACTTCTTCGATGTCAACGCTTCATGTACAAAAGTTTCGATATGAAAAATCGATTTCCTCTATTGATTACTTTTAAGAATTTTATGTTTCAATAAAGCAATGAGTTTACTTTTGTTCATTATTAATTGTTTAATTATTAAGTTACTTCAAATGGAAATGTGTTCAGTGTGGGTTGCTCAGTGTTTTTAAGTTCAAATATAAAAAATAAATAATTTAACGATTTCATTTCAATCCAAAGTTTCGTTTCAAAATTCTTCGCTTTATTCTATCAAAACTCTCGTAAAACACTAAATTTCTCCTTTTTCGCTTTTCTTTTTTCAATCAGTTGCTAATTTAATGATTTTTTCCTCTTTTCAGATTATTGATTTAATAAATGGGATTAGAGAATCGACGCTCGGCTGAATGATCCAATTTTATCAAGAAGTAAGTAGCTCTGCTACGATCACGATTTTAGTTTTTCGTCAGATTTTCATTAAAAAAATTTATTTTGCTTTCGCTCTGGCTAGATCGAAATTGATAGTCAACGCATAGCTTAATAATAAGAAAATATATTAAATTGTTCTACTCTTGACACAAAAAAAAAATTAAATAAAAGTTTACTTCGATGTAAAATTTTAACTTTTTTATGCCGACATCAATACCAATGTGGTTTTGTTCATTGCTTTTTCCTAATGGTAATTTGTTTGAGTTAGTTGATGAAAGTGTGTTAGGTTGGTATTAAAAGACCTCCTATAACTCACTTTCCTCTCACAGCCTTATTCGGTTTGCTCCTTTCCCGATCAAAAAAAAAATCGGTTCGCAAAAATCGAGATCGACAAGAGGAATCGCTTAAATGTCGTTTTTTAACCCTATTTATGATTTAACCAATTTTTTCGCAATCATGTCGCAAGCAAAGAGCATCAAAAATAAACGAAATTAGATGATAAGCAAGCAAATCAATTCGGATACATTTAACTTAATGGCATGCTTCAAAGCACAGTCCCTTGTGAATTTTTTGTGTTCAAAACCATTTTCTGATCTGTGTTCTGCACTTAATTCTTCGAATTTGTTTTTGAATGCTCATCAAAATAAAAGGCAACACTTTTCGTTCTTCTTTTCAAATTCCTTTCTGACAACGAAGTTTTAATTGTATTTTCATCACATATTCACCGAGAAGTATATCAAAATACAACATTTACATGATTTATCGAGAAATTATCGATTTGTATGAATAAACATTAATTTTACATAAATATTTATGAAAAGCTTTCATGTTCGCAGAGAAGAACGCATAAAATTGAGTCAATTTCATATTTTATAGTATTAAGAAAAGAAAAAAAACCGAACGTGAGTTTTGAAGATTGTGAACATTTTCCGCTCTCCTAACTTTGAATTGATTTGTCAGACACTCAAGCACAACTTTAAAAAAGTGTATTTAATGATTATTGTGCGTCTCGCGACAAAGACAGTCAAAATTTTGTTCTTACTTCCTAAGTAAGAATGAAGAGTTGGCTGAAAAACAATTTAGTAAGTTTAAACGATGCAATCAATTAAAAGTATAGCATCACAATAAAGATTGCGAAATGAATTCTCGATTGAGAGCTTGAGATTGTTTTCAATTCGTTCGACGTCCGCAATAAAGACCGAAAATAACAATAAATAACCGAACCAACTAGTAATTATGTTGACATTTTCAAAAACTATTCCAGACGTTATTGCTTTTCGAGAGAAATGATTTTATTGTTTTTCGACTTTCACTTTGACCGTTTAAAGTGGTCAAACGTGCGTCCATTTTTCTACTCTTTACAGTGAAGAAATAGCGCAAAAAGCGCAAAATTTGTTTCTGCCAACTTTGGCAAAATACACATTCATAGAGACGACAAAAAGTAATTCGTGTGAAATTATTGCATAAAATGTGCTAAACTCTTTTGTTTTCTACGTTTTATTGCCTCCACAGTTGTGAACGTTGATCGCTTTCTACGGCAGCCTTTGCTCAATTAAACTATTCAAAATCGATGCTTCGCAAGATGTTCGCTTTCAAAACTTTTGCCTTTTCTCTTTGATTTATCGATATTCGCGCGAAACATCGATTTTGTAAAGTTTCTCGAATAGAGGATGAACAGTAAACGTTTTTATTTTCAAGCTTCAAAAAACGGTCAAAATAAGCGAAAAAATTTATTCGCTTTGCTGGCAAGCAGCACAAATCTCGAAACCTTATTTTCAGTTGAGATACATAAAATTAAAATGTCGTTAAGATATAAATGATGTCCCAATGGTGTGCTTATTTTCTCTTTCTGCTTCACATCACGTCAAATTGAGCTTTTCCCGACACAAATGAAAGCGCGGTGTGATAATTTCGTAGTGCCAATGAAACGATTTTTTTTACCAACTCACCTATACACGCGAAACTATTCGATTCCTTTCGGAAATCGCATAATTTCGAAATTGTGATCATTTTTTACTTTCGAAAAGGAGAAAAATTTTCGATACTTTCAATGACGATAGGGGTAAGTCGGCTTCCGTTTTCGGCTGTTTAATGTGAATAATGTTTTTGTTTTCGCTGTAAAAAGAGCGAGTGAATGAAATGAGAAGACGAAACTGGAAGAGAAGAAGAAGCAGAAGAGTAAGAAGAGAAAGTAATGATGTTTTGTTGTTGAATGCATTTGACAGTGAGCAGCGAAAATGGAAAGAGCGAACGCAATTTTGCAGAGTGAAAGCAAAAAAAGAGTTAAACGTATTCGCAATATTTGCAATGATTAAGCATTCGCAGTTTTTCGCAGTGAAAAATAAAGTCTGCGCTGTGCACAAGTGTTTGCATTACCGTTTGAGTAATTATATTCACTGAAAAGCAGAAACAATTGCTCCTTTTAATTGCTCTCAGCGCTTTTTTTCTGCTTTGCATCTTCAAAGATGCCGCATTCGGTGCTCAAACTTCGCTAACGATCGCTGCGAAAAAGTTGCGCTCGATTTCTTCGCTGCAAAATAAGCGACTTTACTTTGCAATGTTTTTTTTCTATTTAAATTTATAAATTTTAGTGTTTGCGACAGTTTTCGAGCAACGATCGCTGATAAATTATTCGTTGTGAATACAAAATTTACTTAAGATATAAAACTGCGCAATAAATCGATGAGTGGATGCAAAAGTAATTTAGTCGCTGCGATAAATTACGAATTTTATTTTACAGAATCAATTCTCGTTACATTGAAGCGTAAAGTTTTTATACAATTTCTCGACGGATTCAATTAAAGCAGATTTCCAGAAATGAGTTCGTTTGTCGACAACCGAAGCCGTTTTCACGCAGTCATCTCCTCCGTATTCGCAAATGCGGTAATGGTGAAGAAACGCGACACGCGGACTGACGTTTACCACCGTGTATTTCGGTACAAATTCCCAGACAAAATGGTTGCCGACTTCGACTACTCGCTGAGGCGCGACAATCAATTTTGAGCGTTGTTTGTGAATGTGAAGTTTCTCCTTTCTTCGTGTTTTCAGCAGCGTAATAAGCGAATTAGAAATTCTACTCTGGCCGCTGCTTCTGTTAACTTGGCTGCTGTCGTCGGGCCATTGAAGGTAGAAAAAAGCGTTTTGAAAAGAATAAGCTCCTCTCCTGTAGTAGTTACTGTTTAATGCACTTAACCGATGTATTAACTCAGTTAAATTCCTATCGAGATGCGGAACGATGTACTCGTCTAGATCGATCATCAATACAAATTTAAATCTAAACATGGTTCGATAAAGACAATCGTTCAACGATGCGAACAGACCCTCTGTGCGAATCTCTTTTTGCGATTTAATGTCCAGTTGCCACTGAAGTACACTCACCAAACCTTTCCTGATGTACTCCCGCAGCAAGCAGTCCACTTGCGATCCTATCGTGTGATTGTAGAGTATGAAATGAGATACACCAAGCAAACGATTAAATTCTATGAATTCAATTAATCGCGTCACATTATTATATTCATAATGCAACGGTTTCACGCATACGGCAAAGTCAATAGCATTTGCTTCGAGTAGTCGACGAGTCCGCGGATGATTGTGTACAATAAGATGATTGGAATGAGTTTTATTCTTAGCAACGACAGAAACGGCATCAGGAACTTCGTGATCACCCAGTATACAGAACACAAAATAAGCGCTATACTTGAGATTCCAATTCTCGCGTATAGGCTTGTTAACTGCTTTGACCAGCACCGCTTTATGTGGATTGTTGTACCAAAGTTTGCACTTTACCTGCTCAGAGTTGCGAGTTAAGGTAGCTGCAATCACACGAATATATGCGATTTTCGGATTGCGGTCGTCGTAAAATGCGGAAAAGACAAAAAACTTGTCTTTCGCTCCCGCTACATTTTGCCACGTGTCACCGGTGAAGATGGAACTATTAAAAGCAGTGTCTGGAGGTGGAGACGAAGCTGAAAACAATGAATTCGGACCAAATAAGTCTCCACTGTACTTGTCTTCCGACAAAATTTTTTCCAACTCTCGCGACACTTGTGGCGGCAAACCGATTTCCTTTTCAACTGCTTGTCTTCTGCTGTCCGCTCGCACGTCGTTGTCGTCTAACTCGTCTACGTAAAATGATGAGTAACGTTTATCCGTTACCGTTTCAATGGTCATCATTTGAATCAAAAGCATGATTGCAAAAAACGCTCCAAAAATTAGTGCTATGTACAATGATCGTGTTGCGGGCGATGTTTCGTTGACGGATGCGTTTAAATTTCGGCGATTAAAGTAATTGAAAATGCGTCTTTTACCAAAAAATAAATCTCTTGATGTTTTACGTAGAAACATGATCGATTTTTTCGCTCTGCGCTAAATAAATTTGTTAATTTATAATCGCTGCTTTCACTTTTGTTTAACGAGAAAATTTTCAATGTTTTATTGGCTTTATCTAAATTAACTTTTCGAGTTTTCGCTCGTCATGTTTCAGTTTCTTGTCTACAGTGTAAAGTCTATTCTAAGAATGTTCGGAAGAGTAGTTTGATAATCTAGTAATTAGTGTTAAGTAGATTTCACTTTCTGATTAAGCACATAAATTAAACTTGTAAACGTTGTAAATATTTGAAAAATTTTCAAGCAGAGCGAGAGACAAGCGTTTCTTATCTTTGCAGAACTTAAATTAGCTTTTTACTCGGCATAATGCATCTGAGAGTAAATTTGAGAGTTTTGCTTATGCTGTCCTTTACACAAACGAATTCGTTCATCTTCTCGATCAAATTTGCTTTAACGAGTTTTGCGCATTAATCTCTCGATCAGTTTTAAAAAGCAAAATTGACAAATTATAATTGCATTTTAGTTCATTTAAATAATCAAAATGCAGGAAGAAAGGCTAGTGTGTGTGTGTGAGCGCGTTCAGAGCGGCATAAATCATTAATCAGAATTTTTACAGAAAATAGCAGATTTAAATGTGAAAAGATCGGTGCGATTAACGAAGCGTTGAAATGCATTCGCTTAATACGAAAGTAGCTTCGTTATTTTCGATTCGGACGAATTCATTCGTTTGATTCAAATTGAAATTATTTGACTGAAAATAGAAATGAAATCGCCAAAAAACAAATGAAATTTCTAAAGGCGCACTCTGCGCGAATGAAGATACAGAAAATGACATGAAAATGTTGAGATTTAATAAAAAATTTTACAGGAATCATATCACGAGAGTTTATTGAACATTTATTGTACATTAAGAGTTTATTCCTCTTAAAAATTTAAAAGCTTTCACTAGTGGTGCTTTAATTTCTAGCTTGCCAGCAAGAAGATACGATTGTGATTTGCTATTATCAATGTGAATGCTGTTATTTTGAGTGCTTTAGCAATAATAATATTGACGTTTGTAAAGTTTTCAGCTTTTGTCAAAATGTTTTGTCATCTTACCCACATTAAACAGAAAAATATTTAATTCAAATCATCACAAAAATTGCTAAGAGCAATACAAACAAATAAAACAACTGCGACGATAAAGCAATTTCAATAGTGCAAAATTTGCTAATTTTTGAAATTCTAATCGTGCGTAAACTCTTTAGAAATTCAGTTTTGATACGAGCAATAAAGTTTATTTGTGTTTCGTATGCTATTTTTATGAAAAATACACAGAAACACGCAAAAACAAACATTTGCCCATATTGTTCACGAACGAGTAAAATGTTTTCAGCTTTATATTATAATAAAAATTTTTTTGCATCAAAATTTGCTTCATTCAAAATGTTGCTGATGGGGTATTTGCGCAGATTTTGCACAGAAAATTTTGACTATTTGCAAAGTATTGAAATTCATACAAATTCTAAAATGTGAAAACTCAACTTTAAATATACCAAAGAGCGAATTTTCAATGAAAAACTATATTTTATTGAATTTAGAAAATGATACAAGTATCAAAAATGTAATATCGACGAATGAAAAGTTTGAGTTGTTCTTAAAAGTTAAGATTTTGTTACGTTTTTTTTTTGCCCAAAAACAAAAATTACAATTTTGAAAAGTTGTTTGCAGACATAACAAAAATATTTTTGCTCTGAAATTCGAAGAAAGGCGTGTATTGTTTGAAAAAGCTTCTGTCAGAATTCAGATGCAACTAGAGTAATATTTTATATCACAAATCGATGTAAAATGCCTTAAACTATTTAATCTTTTTTTCTGTACATTAAATTTTTTTTGTTAAAATTTTCGAGAAAAGTTAAAATTCTGATATGAAAAGCAAGTTTCGTCAAAATACTTTAAGGATATTCAATCAATCTAGTGAAACTTCCATTTCGAATATATTTTCAAATCAACCAACACCGATAAAAAAAAACAATGAACCGTCAAACTTGTAAACATGTTGCATTTAACATGTCTGTCAATCAATTTCAATTTGAAAGTTCAATTTAAATTTTTACAGAATCATTCATCTTCCTCTTCTTATTCTCAAACTGATCAATTTAATTCAATTTCACTCGGTGCAAACAGGCTTTCATTCAACCACTTCTCAAAAAGATCAAAATAACTTTGGAACATTGCAGAAATTGCGTGTTGGTTTTGAATCGCAAATATGAAAGTGGATGTAAATTTTTTTTATTTAATTTAAAAATCTGTGCATTCAACTAAAATATTTTAAATGCTAAAAGAAAACCAAAACTTTCAATTAACTTGGCTTTGAAGTAATTTATTAACAAAAAATTTTCAGCCTTTTATATTTTATTTGTGTTGACAATGAATTATTATGTGTTGCGCTTATTTTGAAGCAGCTGAAATCGTTTTAGAGATTGAGTCAAATGCATTTTTAGAAATCCATAATTTGATTTGAGTAAGCCTGATATGACTAACACATTCACATGGACTCATTTGTAAACGCATCGCCAAAAATTAGTTTCTATTTGTAATGAATGTAAATTTATTTAGTAGTTTCATTTAGATTTCTCTGGAATATAATGAAATATTTATACATTAATATAATAAGCTATAATAAAATAATGGTTGAAATATTAAAATTAATTTTTAAATCTCTGCTTCTATATTCAATAATTTTTACAAAATATTTGGTTTACAGATTTTACAAGCTTAAAAATCAGATTTAGCGATTAAAAGTTTTTAGTTTTAATAAAAAAGTGATCTAATTTTCGGATGTTAGCATTGAAATGAAACAAAAAATTTTTTGCTACGAAGGAGTCTCTAATTTTAAATCATTTGCATTTATTGTATTGATTTTTTGAAGCAATTTTATCGAAGAGAATAAAAAGGTGCGCACCTTTGGAAGTGAGAACAGCAGCTGCTTATTATTAATTTTTTTGTGCAAATTTAAACATTGCACTACTCATCGCTAGTTTCATCTCTCAACACTTGAATATGCAATGTTAGCGCGCGAATTGCGTTAAGTTTGAAAAGCTGTTGAAATCAATAAGACAAAAATGTATTTTAATTTAAAAGAAGCAGAATTGAGCGAAATATAATTGAAGAGAAAAGATAAAAAATGTATTTGTAGAATAAACCTTATTAAAAAACTTATTAATCTTTGAGAAAATCAGATCAAAAAAGTTAAACTTGCATTTTAAAAGTGAATTTCTAGAATAGACTAACGAATTTCGAGTTCTAAGAGGCCGATCTTGCGTTTTACATCGCATTTCATGTCATTTTGAGAAATCTCCACATGTAGTTGAGAAGCTAAGATGAATACTCGTTTCATTATTTGTTAAATTAACGAAAAACAACGAATATAAGCTGTGTAAAGCTCGAAATATGAAATGTTTAGTTATATTAGGTAACAAGAATTAGTATAAGACGAGCTCTAGACTGCAGATGGATCACGTTATTAAACACATATTAAGTTAGCAGTAGTGCTAAATAAAAGTTTTATCTTGTTCAAATGAAAATTAATTAACGGCTTTGCTTATTGCTGCAGGTTTTCTGGGATAAAACAGAATTCAGCTTGTAAATAAAATATATCCTACCTACAGTACTTTGATACAGCGCAAGGCTATTTCATTATTCACAAAGAACACATTTCATTTATGCGTGAACGTGTTTTGATGAACGAGTTTAGATTTTGGCCTGATACATGTTCAACTGAAATTCGAAGGTATATTTGAATTTTTCGTTTCGACAAGCCTTTTTTGCTGGCTAATCTCAAAAATTGGTTTTTTATTCTTGATCATTTAGAAATAAGCTATTGGGTTATAGAAATTAAAAAACAGATAATTGAATTTTTTAATGAAATTTATTTGCCAAAAAACACAATCAAAGAACGGAAGTGTATGATAACAAGGGAACAAGCAAAGTTTCTCACCATTTTTGTTACTTTGTGCAACCATCGCACGTTTCATTTGCAACTTTGCATTGAAATGAAATGCGGAGAAATTTGCTTTTCGTGTTACTCCTGAAAGCTTTAGCCAATTTTCTTCATGTTTATTTCAAGTGATTTTGCTATTGATGAATGTTACTTAACTTCTTCATTTTGTCATTTAGCTAATAAACTTATTTTTGATGAACTACAACAAAGTTTTCATTGCTCTCATATCTTTAAGTTGAATTTGAAAATTTCATTTGAAACAATTACGAAGAGAATTATTGGAGCGTTCAGTTAACATGAAAACAATTTTTCAGCAACACATTTCAATGTAAAGATTACACTTGCACTCTGATTAGTTGATTAGACAAGTCGCTGTGTTTTGGATATCAGGTCACATCAAAAATTGTGATTCACTTGCTAGTGAAAGAGATAAAATTTAAATTGAAATATTTTTGCTTTTGATGAAAAAATTTGCCTTTAAATCAATGAACTTTTGGCAGGAAACCAAAGTGTTTGAGTAAGTTTTCAAAAATCGATCGTCGAAAGACAATTCTGATCACAAATCTTTGTTCTTTACTTATCACACATCTAAAAGACTTAAGTTCAGCTTTCAATTACTTCGATTTTTTGTTGCGTTCAATTATGTTTTTCTCGGACAAAGTCAGACAATAATCATGTCGCAAACAAGGAAAATGTTTTAAGAGACTCTGCTTTCAGTTCTTTAATACTGTGCTTTCGAGTTCAAATCAAAAATACAGAAGAAGACAAGCATTAAATTTGATGTCCGCTTCGTATTCGCGAAGACAATACTAAAGTCATATTCGCTTCAAATGTTTTAGAAATGAAAATATCATTCAGTTTGAGTCGAAAAAAGGGTGAAGAGCTTTCGTGTTAAGCTGACAAATTGAAATTCAACGAATGTTATTAAAATAAATCTTGTCGTGAATGCATTATTTTCAATTTATGCTTTGAATCTCGAATGTAAAACAATGTTTGAAAAATTCGTTTGTTTCTCTACCTTTCGAGAAGAATAACTATAACTACATCCGAGATATGCGCTTTTTATATCTCTTGCTCGTTTTCAAAACATGTTATTTATTTATAATTATATTCATTTTTGCTTTAACGTGATCCTATAAAAGTACATATCATCCCAAACTAACATATAATCTTTCAATTTATTGTATATTCTGTTTAAGTTTTTGTAAACAAGATATTTAAACTATCATTTTGCTTCGTCGATATCATTCCTCTTTAGAGTTATAATTCAGGATCTACTGGAGAAGCTTGATAAAATAAAGCATTAAGTTTGGGCTTTGTATAAATGAAACAATGCGCTTATTCTGATGATTTATTTATTTTTAAAAAATCGAAGTATTTGTAATTGTAATAAAAAAAATTTGATCGTAATTACATTTTCTTAAAATTTTGACAATAGAATTGCAGAAGAAAGATTTCGAGCTTACATTAGGAGTAATACAAGGCAGCTGCTTGGATACTATAATTGGATACGGAAAATTCGATGCGAGTTGTCCATTACCATTAAATATGCTGATGATTAACACATATCTGAAAGTATTGAGATTGCTTCTTAAGAATCACTTTATACCATACAAACACAAATTGAATATCTGAAGCTTAAAATTATGACTACCAATGCAGGACAAAACGCGGAACAAAATGTACATTAATGCACGAATGACGAAAAGACAGAAGCAGTTTAAGCTTGTAATGTGTAATATTCGTGATTAATTTTGTAGATTTTTCATTTTACAATTTTTTTCTTTTCTATATTTTTAGGACTTCATTACATCATTCATTACAATTAAATAAATTAAAATCACAATTAGTTTAAATAGTGAATTGTGTGTGGAAAAAGACCATATTTCACCGTAAACATGAGCATTCGTGTTATTCTTGACATTCTCCTTAAATAATTGTAAATAAAATCAATATTTTCATTGTGAACCTGGTTTCTGTCATCTAACCGTATACAAGCCCTCAGCAAAGAACGAATGTAATGGTTGACTTCGCTGTATTCGAATCATGGTCTGCAGTTTGCAGTTGCATTCTAATTGTCAGTTTGTTTACGCATTCGGAGGCGACAAAAATAAAAGTAAAGATAGAGAGTAAAAAAATTCGACTCCTAAACTTCATTCACTTTGAGTTCTTTTTTAATGATGAGGTACTTGATTAAGACAATCATTAATACGAAAATAATTGGAGATTTAATAATATTTTAAATATGAAAAATAAATATTTAATGTAAGTGAGTTTATATTCATTAAATATTTGTTTTGTTCATGTCATTAGTAGCTGAAATCGATTTTATTCATTGAGATTAGTTAGGTAAATGATGTTAAAAATAACTAAAAATAAATTCACTAATTGCTGAAAGTTCTTATTGGTCATGCCAATACAGAAATTCTCCAATTTGTATAAAATTTTTTGTTTCAATTTTAATTACAAAGAAGTCTCACAAAATTAAAAAACTGAATTGAACAATTTTGTGAACGAAAAAACTAAATCCAAAATTCTGAAACTCAGTTTCAAATAATTAAAGCATGAATTTCGAAAGGGAAATTGGAAATCTTTGTATGAAAAGTCAAAATTTTTATTTGAAATGCAAAATTGAAAAAAAAACTTCAACCAGAATTCAAACTAATCTTCATAGAGAATCTTTTGAAATGTTATATCAAAAACGTTTTGTATAATTTTGCATTCAGTCTGAATAGTCACGAACATTGTTCAACATTTTAATTGCAAAGTTTGTGAGTTTTAGTTAACCTTTTTCTTTTGAAGAAACGTGATCACGAGATTAAATTAAATAAGGCGTGTGCGCAAATTGCGACATCATTAAATAATCACTTCATAATTCGGTAAAATTCATCGAAGTAGAATCTCAATACCATTTGCAGAGTTGCTATTTCTCATTTTATTTCTACAAAAATTAATTAAAATAAAAGTGAACAATTTTCAACAAATAATGGTACATAAATTCCAACATAAAACGAATTGCACTTTATAAATATGAAAAACTTTGATTTTATTTAGGGATTTAATGCTTGAATCCTATGAATAAGATATGACTTAAATACGTCGTTTATGTTTGCTTTCACAAAAATAAAAATAATTTATCAAGCTATTAAAAAAATGTGAGCTCCTTTACAAAAAAATTTAATTTCGTTCAATATTTTTCATTATTTGAATGATATCTTTGTTGAATTCGTTTAAATCATATCAAAAACAAGCATCAATTTTAGACTTCGGAATATTGTGCGCGAAAACATCTTTTATACATTTCCATCAAAAGATTTTATTCCATTGAAAGTTGAGCAACCAACTGCTTTTCGAAATATGTTTGTGAAAATTTCTATTCTTTAGAGAAGAATTTTGTGAATTGAACAGAAACCTTAAACTTGAGTTTTTTTACGATTTTTTTACCTTATATAATGCGTTTCAAAAGAGCTAAAGAAATTTAAGTCCATTACTGAATCATTCTTATGCAAAATTTCAAGAAAGTGTATTGTAACGAGGCCATTAAAGCTCTGAAGCGTTGGACTCTTTTTGAAAAATGTATTGAAATTTTATTTGCCAAGAATATCTCAGAAGATTTCAGAAAAGTGCTAAAACAAATGATTGTGCATTCGAAAAGTTTTTCGGCAATCCAGCATATTTCTATTGACTTCACAAAGAGTAAAAAAAAGCAAACTACAGTCAAAAAGAAAAATAAGACATCGCGGGTATTGCGAAACACTGTACAGCTGTAAGAGCAAGGAACAATCTGGTGATCTAAATAGCTTAATTAAATTGATTCTTCATTACAAACTCTATTTTAAAGCAAACCTTGATTACGTGTTTTAGTTTGCTTTTTCGATCTCAGCTTTGTTTAGTTAAAAAGATGAGTTTAGATTTTCGCAGAATTTTTGAGTTTTAAGTAGTGAGAGAAGAAATGATTGTTTCTTCAGCGAAAATAAGTTCTAGCTTCAAAAATCGAATTAAATTACCATTTGAAGCGAAGATAATTAATTTAACAATGAGAGAAACAAAAGGAGGATTAGTTAAAAGCCCAACTTTCGATTGAATTTGAGAAAATAACGACTTCCTCATTTCCCCAATGATCAGCTCTCTTCATTCATTTTATGAAGCGCAGACTAAACAAAGGTGTCTAAATTCAATTTAAATAGTAAATGAGATAAGAACTTTATCGAACGCAACACATCAACAATATCAATAGCTTTCAAATTAAACACCTGCCGATCAGTTCGTGGTCACATTGCTATCACGATCATTTTATACTCTCTTTGCTAAAAAATATCTGCGTACAGATGACATTTAATAAATTACAGCAAACGTGGTCAACTGAATGAGCGCCGTTTATAGAGCATTTCAATTCGATTGCCATTAGCTTTTGAGAAAGTGCGTTTCGAACGTAACGAAAGCGTTTTTCGAAGCTAAATTGTTCTTGTTCACGAAAAAGCGAATTCGCTCGGGTTCAGGCCTTGTTTGAAATTTTGACAAGAAAAATTTTGATTGATTTCGTACTTATTAATTTCGCTCTCAGCTTTCGACGAATGAAACATGTGGAAAAAATTGACAGCCGAAAATAATCGTCAGCAAGTTGCGAATAAAAAAAGAAAAACTTTATTACTTCTGCAGCATTAAAGGTGAAAACAGTGTTTGATGACCGAGTTAAAAAAAATTGCGATTTAATTTATTCAGGCGCAAGCAAACATTATTAATTGTATTTTCATGAAAATGACAAGCAGGAACACTTTGTTCGCAAAGCACAAGAACAAATAATGCAAAGAAACGCGCAAATAAATGCATTTTATCGAACGTAATGTTACATTATAATTTTGCTTCCTTTTCCATATGCTTTACTATTTTTGCTTGCTTTTCGCAACAACATTTACAAAATCGAGCCATGTTCGAATCAAATATTTGAATTCGGTGGAAACAACGAAGAGTTTGAATAAAAACCAAGTTTTCTACTCGAAATGAGCCCCTTTGCAGCGCGTTCTCTTTATCAACCGTTTGAAAACCGAATTATTCATTCACTAGATTGTTGCCGAAAGCAATTCAATGTTTTGTTTAGCTATCGTTTCGGCATAATAAACAATATTCTCGGTGCAAATAATATTGGCTCCATGTTTTCGGGAGTAAAACTGTCATTTGTAAGCCGCCAGAGGTGATAAGGCTAATACATGCATCAGTAAACAAATTGAAGCCCGTGGCAAAATTGTGCTTATAGGATTTGATTTTTATAGATTCTCAAAACGGGGAATTTTTTTATAGAAATAAACTTTCACGTTTTAATTGGAATTTGCAGTTGATGATGAGCAAAATTTTCCACAGGCTGTTTTCGTCTAACTAACGTCTCGTAAAGCTTGCGCTGAAGCACGAAATATTGTTGCTTTCACAATTGCCGTTCGAATCGAATTTCATTTTTTCGCCCGAGAAAAGAGAAGAGCGACAAGTCGATTGCATTTTTAAGGCGTCTATTTAAATTATGCCATAGCTTTACCTTTTTTACGCTTTAAAAGAAGCGACAACAAAATCGCTTTTCATATATCAAAGTGAGTTTTATTTTTACACGCTGAAAATTAATCAAAGAAGAAATATTCTTAACGCTTTCACTTATTTACATTTTTTGCGCTTCTTTTTCAACTAGCAAGAAATTTGCATTCGTGAAAGTGTGGTTCCACTTAAAAAATACCTTTTAAGTGCGTTTCTTCTCGAATTAAGTCTATGAAAAGAACACAATTGTAAAAAAATTTTTCTGAATACTTTCAACTTCAATGAACAGAATTTTTAACTCGTCACCACCGCATGTGATCGATGTTTACTACAAACGAAGACACAAGTGTTTGAATACGCGCTTGAAGCCAAAACAAATATTCAGCGGAAACACATAACTCAACTCCATGGATATGCATAGAAACTAGGAGGAAATGTAGCGAAAAGCATTCTATAAATGAAGTAGATTTTGATTTTTGCTCGATCGAAAAAGTGCACGAAGAAAAATTCGAAGCAATTTTTCGTCTACTTCATAGAGAATATTTTGTTTGCTTGTATCAACCGAGTTGGTGTGCGCGTGTGAGTGATGCTTTTTGCTGTTTAGAAATGAAGCAATAAAAAATCGCTCGCTTTATAAATGAAGTAAAAGCAAAGTGTGTTTTTGGCTTCTCTTTTCTAAACAAAGAGCAAAAAAGTTTTCAAATTTTGCTTCACGCGTCGCAAATCACAATGTATTTAAGTGAAACCGGCGCAAGAATTTCTATATAAAGCGAATGAAGTGACTTTTTGTTTGGAGACAAGAATTTTTCTCAAAATTTTTCATTACTCAAACATGAAATGCGTGAAGATAAAAATTTGGTGTGTTTTTGACAGGCAAAAAAAAAATGAGAAAGCAAAACGCGATTCGAACTGTCGAACTGTCGTTTTTCTCGTCCATCGAAGTGATATTCGCTATCATTTGGCACACAGCGAGCAAAATTTTCTTGACATGAATACACGCGTATATCACTTCGCTTTTACAATGAAAATATTCAATGCATTTGTAAATACGCATTTGTCAACGCTGTTATTCGTCGCTAGCGAAAGAAGAAAAGAAAAGAAACTCATCGCAAAATGCGAAATGCGCTCACAAAGCATGAACATGAAGTTTACTCCCTCAGCATCGCAGAAAAAAAAAATTGTAGAAACAATTTCGTGTTTAAAAACACTTGTCGATGCGAAATTGAAAAAGTGTGATTGATACAAAATTGGCTGCAACAAAGCTTTTCTGGCCCTCGTCAGATTTACAAGTTCTTATCTGATTTTTCTGTCCAAAAGCTGGAAATGACTTTTTAGCAAGTTCCTATAAAACTTTAGTCGCGATCTTCTCCATTTTTTTGGTTCAAAATCTCTATCAATCGATTTTGGAGCTGAATGTCTTATTCGAAGAAACGATAGAAAATACGAAAGATTTCAGTAAATAGCTTTTTAAAGCTTCAGAAACGTTTTAAAATTATTTTGATCGGTAGAAAAAAATTGAACTCCCACGAAGCAACCTTTTTATTTATTCTATTGATTGATTGATTATGTGATTTTAAGTGATTTATGTGAATTAGGTGATTTGTATCTCAAATAAGTGATTTTAAGTGATATTGACATCTTCAGAATCACAAAAATTTGATATCATTTTACTCGTTATTCAATATGGAACTCAACTACAATGTTAACATAAAAATAGGTTATCACTAGGGCTGGTCAAATAGGTGATTTTTTTACCTTAAAATAGGTGATTTTTAGGTGATAAAAAATAAGCAAAATAGGTG
>NCKU01001454.1:0-25560 GCA_003675995.1 Dinothrombium tinctorium | reverse complement strand
TCACAAGAAAAAATCAAGAGGGGTCAAATCCGGGGTGCGGAGTGGCCAATTGATATCAAAACCTAGTCCTATTAATTTGTTTCTGAAAGTTTGTTTAAGAAAGTCTCGTATTTCACGAGATCTATAAGAAGGGGCTCCGTCTTGCTGAAAAAAGATTTTTGATTGGTGAAAAATTGGCAATTTTTCCGAATATCCGCGCAAAATTTCTTTACATCGCAATGCGGTTATTATTTCCGTAAAGAATATGGGCCCGATTACTCTTTGATGAGATAATGCGCACCATATTCCCACTTTTGCCGAATGCAAAGGCACCTCCATTGTAAAATGCGGGTTTTCCGAAGCCCATGTCCGGTAATTTTTGAGTTCATGTACCCGCAAAGAGGAAGCCAAGCTTTATCTGAGAATAATATTTCTGTATCTGGTTTCATTTCTCGAAACGATAAATACCAATCACAAAAATGAACTCTTTTGGTCGTTCTTCAGATTCTAGCGCTTGAACCGCGCCGATCTCTACATTGATATTTTACTGATACCGCACTCGATTGCACATTTTCTAAAGACTTTGCCGGGCTTCTCTCAAAGTTTTGTTTAATTTCATTTCCTTTTTCGGGAGTTAGGACCGTCTTTTTCGGATGTGCGGCAAGTTATTTACCGCGCCGGTTTCTTCAAATTTTTTAATTAAAGCTGCTACTGATGTCTTGGCAGGGGTGTTTTCATCACCATAAGCATTTTTGAACTCTTTAAGCACTGATTTTAAGCTTTCAAACTTGTAAAATTTTTTATCACAAAACACAATGTTATTTATCCATCAACATTTTAAGAAATGTGGGTTTTTGTCCGAATGTGTTATTTTGGCGCAAAATTTTTGTTTTCACTCATCGTGGGAATATCTGAAAAATGTTTTTGTGAAATTTCATTTTGTTTATACTTTTTTTTGTTGAACTAATTAAGTTTAAAATCGTAGTGTTTTATAAGATACACTCTGTATGCTTATCTCCGCCTCTTTGAATGCTTTTTGATGAATTCCGAGGGAATACACTTATTAAGCTTTTTTGAAAATGATCAAATGGAAATTTTCTGGAGAATTACCTTCTTACCACGTGCCCAACTTGGCACTTCGACTATTAAAAATGAAAATTTTATAAGCAAGGTTGAAACATCAACAAATGCGTACTCAACCCAATGGGTTTGTATTAAAAATGAAAAAAATTTTTTACATTTTTAAGCTCAAAAGTTCTTGCGTATTTCAATGATTTACTTAAAATTTTGATTACCTACAAAACTTATTGACGCCCAACAAATAGGCAACATTTGCCGAATGTGTGCAAAGAAAAAGTTTTACATTCAAATTGCGTTCGCTTCCTGTTTTTTCAAAAGTTTCTTAATCATAACTTACTAATGAAGAATTAAAGCATAAACATATTATAAAATTTCAACAGTTTATATCTTCACGTTTAATACCTTCAACGAAAATCATCATTCTTAAAAAAAAATTTTATCACGAAACATGCTAATGTATGAAATTACGAATAAACTTTCATTTCATTAAATTTCTTATTTTCATAAATGAATCAATCAATGAATCATTAAAATATAAAATGTCATTGTAATACGAGATTCGTGTTCTCTTGTTGAATAACTCAATTTCATAAGGGCTTATCAGATTTTTTACATTAAATAGTTAAAAAGCGCTTTTGAAATAATTTATTCCATTTAAATCATAAACTCGAAAATATATTTTTTTAAACTAGTCTGGCACTTAAGAAAATCTAAAAGCACTTGAACGAAGAAAAATAATTTTAATTAATTCTTTGAATTAAATTTTTTCTTAGGTTTCTTGCAACTGCTCAAAATCCTGCCGTTAATAAAAGCAATGAAAGAAAACGCGAGATGAAAGCGCAAGAAACAAACTCTTTTGTGATGAATTTATTTAGTGGAACTCTGAAGACAGAACAAGTCTTTCCTTATCCGAATGTTTTAACCGAAGAACAGCATGAAACGTTGGCTATGGTAAGGGAACCATGTGATCGATTGTATCGCGAGATGAATGACCCTTTGAGAAACGATGCCACAGAAACAATAGATGAAGAGCTAATTAAAAATTTAAAAGATGTAGGAGCATTTGGAATTCAAGTTCCTGTTGAGTATGGTGGAGCAGGGCTAAATAATACCCAATATGCCAGATTGGGAGAAATAATGGGTACGAGTGACTTAGGAATTGGAATTATGTTAGGAGCCCATCAGTCAATTGGTTATAAAGGAATCCTATTGTACGGAACAGATGAACAGAAAACCAAATATCTACCAGATTTGGCAACAGGAAAAAGAATCGCTGCGTTTTGTTTAACTGAACCAAGTTCGGGATCAGACGCTGGCTCTATTCAATCGAAAGCCGAACTTTCCAGTGACGGAAAATATTATATTCTCAATGGCTCTAAAATATGGATATCAAATGGTGGAATAGCAGATGTATTCACAGTTTTTGCACAGATGCCAACTAAGAAACCAAATGGCGAAGTCGTAAATAAAGTTTCTGCTTTCATTGTTGAGAGACAATTCGGTGGTGTAACAAGTGGTCCGCCGGAGAAAAAGATGGGCATCAAGTGTTCGAATACTGCTGAAGTTTACTTCGATAATGTCAAAGTTCCAGTCGAGAACATATTGGGAGAGGTCGGCGGAGGATTTAAAGTTGCCATGAATATTTTGAATAGTGGACGCTTCGGCATGGCTGCAGCATTAAGCGGGTGCATGAAGAGATGCATCGCTCAAGCGGTTGATCACGCAAACAATAGAGTTCAATTCGGAAATAAAATAAGCACTTATGGTGCGATTCAAGAAAAAATTGCTCGAATGGCAATGGCTCAATACACAGGAGAATCTTTAGCTTATATGATTGCAGGAAATATGGACAGTGGCTATAAAGATTTTCAACTAGAAGCTGCCATCGGAAAAGTTTTCTCTTCTGAAGCTGCTTGGTTTGTCGTTGATGAAGCTATACAAATTCTGGGTGGATTAGGATACATGAGAAGTGCTGGTATTGAAAAAGTAATGCGGGACTTACGTATCTTCCGCATATTTGAGGGAACTAACGATATTCTTCGGCTATTCATCGCTTTAACAGGTAGTTTATATTTAAACAAATGGTGACTCGTTGATATTACCATTTTGATTGCTATTTTAGGTTTGCAACATGCGGGCGGACATTTGAAAGAGCTGCAAAAAGCAATGCAAAATCCAGCTGCGAACTTAGGGATGATTTTTGCTGAAGGAACGAAACGTGTTTTCCGAGCTGTCGGCTTAGGTTCAGGTCCTTCTTTGCAAGAATTTGTCAACCCTCAACTTAAAGATTCAGCTGCTTTAGTTTCTTCTTCGATTCAAAATTTTGGAGCGACCGTTGAACATCTTTTAATGAAGTACAATAAAAATATAATCAACGAGCAATTTCTGCTCAATCGATTGGCCAACTCTGCCATTGATATTTACACAATGGTAACTGTTTTATCGCGAGCCACGCGATCATTTGAGAAAAATTACTCATCAGCCGAATACGAAGCGAATTTGGTTAAAGCCATATGTAGAGAGGTTTGTGCTTTCTCTTTCATCCGAATTACCAATGAGCTTTGTTTTTAATTGAAACTGTTGAAATTCATTTAATCCAATATTCTTTCCGAAGTAATATTTCTTTTTTTTCAATATTTCAGGGCTCAATACGTTGTCAAGCGAATTTGGCTTCTGTTCGAGCGCAAGAATCATTAGATTTATACAAAACCATGCGTGCTATATCAGAAACCGTTTGTAAATCATCCGGCGTCGCCCAAGTTCACCCTATCGACGGTATTTAAATTGCCAAATCAATTAAACATGTACAAACATAAATCTTTATTTTTATTGCTGTATAAATCGACTCAAAATTATGTACCGAGAATTATAAATTTGTTAAACATGCTTTTCAAAATCCTGTAAAGCGACACAAATTTTTTTATTCGCTTAGCAAACATTTTAAAACTCTATAATTAATTTTCTGATTATATTGCCTTAAGTGGATACTAGCCAAAAGCAAATTCAAATGCACTTAATTTTATCAAAACAAACGAATTCGACTTATTTTGAATTAAATATTAAATTAAAATTTATACAACTTTGCTCTCTTCTCCAAAGAAAAATTATTTTATGATTCAAAAATTTATGGTAAAAGTTAAACAAGCGAAACAAAGTTTTTTCGCACGAAAACAAAACTTGCTGAAAATATAATCTCGAGTTGCACTAAATCATATTGAGAATTTACTTAACCGAAATTAAGAAGAAAATTTTAATAGACGTGAAATATGATGCGAGCGAAAAGCAAACGCCGCCTCCAAGCTTGATTCAAATTCTCTCTTCTTCTGTAAATTACTTTCGTCTATTGAAATGTTGAATACTTTAATTAATATAATTGTGTTTGTCATTTTGGTAGTACTAATCGCACTCGCTACATTGTGGGCCTTTTCGTCTTTGTTTTCAGCGACTAGTGCCGGAACCCGCCAAAGTGCGGAAGCAACTGCGAAAACAGCGAACGAATTCATCTTTTCAAGAGATCGCTCAGCTTCGAAAGAAGAGCGTTCCAAACAAGAAATGCGTTCAGACGCCAAATTTTCTCGCGCTGATGAAGACATACATCGCGAAGAAACGGATTTAAGGAAAAGACGACACGTTGATAAGGATTTAGATAAATATCATTCGGTTTCTTCGCTTGACGCCGATGTATTTGAAGAAGATAAGCATGAAACAAGTTACGAAGTTGAGCGCAAAAAACTGCGAGAAAAGAAATCGCAAAAAGTCACTAAATTTGATTTCGGTGAAACTTTAGAAAAAGTTGATCGAAAAACTGCTCGCGAAGAAGATATTTGCGCGAAGAAAGCGGCGGAAACAAAGATGAAAGAGCAAACCGTTTACGAGCCATTGATAATTAAGCATCCAAAAGAAATTAGAACAATCGTTGCTGATGAAGATAAGCTCGACCGAGTTGAAAAATATTCAATTTGTAGCAAAAAATTTGAGCAAACGATGAAAAGTGATATTTGCTCATTCGCTGGTGAAAAAGAGCGAAGCTTATCACCTCAACCGCTAACGAAAACAATCGATTCTTCGGCGATAAAAAGTTTTGCGACCAGGAAACCGTTCGGAGGCGAACAACCGACATCGCGGTTATCGAGTCGAGAGCAGCAGCAACAGCAGCAGCAGCAGGTAATCGGTGAAAAAAGCGACGATTTTGTGTGCGATAAAGTCAAACTAATTGCTGAGAAAAGTAAACGCGACGAAGTCGAAAAGCGCGAAAGCGATGCAAACGAGATGACTGCCCAAGTTAGTCTAAAATGCACAAATATCGACGCACTGATTAAGTGTAATGACGATAAACCAGTTGAAATATCGGTTCAAATTCCTTACCGAAATCTAATTTCAAAAGTTTGCTTAGATTTTCGTGAAATAAACGAAAAATGAAAATTAAGCGCGAGTTAAACTGCGATTGCTGAAAAAATTTTCGCTGTCGTTATCGTAAATCATATTAAACTAAGCGTTAAAGCGAGTGAATTATGCATTCTACATAAATTCAATCGCAAGTAAATAATAAGTGAGATCGATTAAAAGATCAATTCTTCTGAGAAGAAAAGCGAAGTAAATCGCGAATTCATTGAATTTAATTTATATTTACGATTCACAAAACTCGTAAGAAGAGATCGACTGCTGTAAAAAATTAATTCTGAAGTAGAAAGATAAACGCGATTTAAACTCAATTTTAAAAGCGATTTATGAAAAACCGTTCGCTTAATGTTAGTTTTCCTTCGTATAATAAGCATAAATTTTACAATCTATTTAGCATTTGATTTTGTTTTTTTTTTCAAATACCGATCCATAACATTAGTTTAACCGAAGAAATATTATTGAGTATTGAGCGGAATGAGTATTTTTAAGATTTTTTGAATTTTTGCTTCTAATTTCGAGCAAAAAATACCAATTAAAAGCTCAGTATCAGTCACGAATGGTGTGCTTTATTTGTTTTCACTTAAATAAATTATTTAATTTAATACTTTTTAAAATTAATTTTTAATTAATGCGATTGCATCGTTTACGCAAAACTTTCCGCTGTCGTGTTAGAACTTTTTCTTCTTCTTCTTCTTCTTCTTAAAGGCTGTAATTTAAATCCTTAATTGATATAATTAATTTAAAACGTTAAGCGCTGTTTCTTATTAATTTGCATAATTTTGTTTTTGTATTTTTTAAATATAACAAAAGTTGCGAAAATTTACAGCGACAACAACAACAACAACAAAATTGTTTTCAAAGCGCGAGAAAAAACTTTTCTTTAGACGTTAAAATACTGTCGCCATATCGTTTTATCACATACATACACACACACACACATCAAATACATAAATATTACTTAGATAAATTAGCAATTAAGTGTGTGTATGTGAACATTTTTTGTTGCTTTTTTTTGAAAATGCGAATTTTCAAATTCAATGTGAGAAAATATGTTTTTCTAAAAATTATCATCACTTTATATGTACGATACGTCCGCGTTCGCAGAGCGAGTGAAAATATTTTCTCGAGTGAGAGATAAACGAAAGCTGAACGCTGAAAAAGTGTCGAAAAGTTGCGAACGCTTGTTTTCTTCATTCATCGCGGTTAGGCGGATTAAAGCGACGCGGATAAGCTACGGAACCAGCTGAGACTTTTTTGTGTTCTTCAACGCTGGCTTTCGCTTTCAGCGCGACAATCAGAGCGGAATGCAAAGAGAAGCAAATCGGTGCCATTAGAAACGAATCGCTGTCAGCAGCGATTCAAGCTGTGCACGTAAACGTGTACACCAAACAGCAGCAGCAACAACAACAACAAAACAACGTACGCAACATATACACACACACACACACACCAAGCAAGATCGTAAAAAACAATTTGTTTACTACGTGGACAAGAAAAAAAAAGAGAGAAAGAATTTTGTAGTGAAATGGCTTCGATTCATAACGAATTAGTAGATAAAATATTAATGCGATAGAACATTAAAGTGCAAGAAGATCGAGAGCGAGTGAGAAAAATGATTGCTGCGGGCACGTAAAGATGCAGCAACATTCCTTTTTTCGATAGGTTAACGAAGAGAGAGAGAGAAGAAGCCAGTGAACGACAACGGCACGGAGGCAGGCACTCGCTTTATTCGAAGGTACGGCTGAGCCACAATCACAGGTGGGAACAGGTAATACCTGCAAACACGCTCTCTCTCTCTCTCTCTCGCTCACTCGCTCACCACTATTCGCTCAGTTTTCTTTTCAAACTTGAAAACGGTTTTTGTGTGTGTGTTTAATTTTTTCTTTCGCTGCATTAGCACTCACGTTACTCTTTGCGTTTGTTTTCAATCAAAATTAAAAATTATCATCCATTCATTTGGTTATTTTCTAGATTTTCAGATTGTTTTTAATCGAATTTATGAACAAAAAAGAATTGTCAACTGTTTTCAATTGTTTTTCAAGTGAAGAAGAGAATAGAAAAAATCGTTTCTATTATTTATTATCTGTGACGAGCTGATTTCATAAGTGCACACAATGTATGTGTTTTAAGCGTTTCTGATCACACTGTTGGCGAAGTTTGAAGAGAAGTAGCATAAAGAAGCGCTTCTTTGTGCAACTTTCACCGTTGACAATAGAACTTCTTCTTCTTCTTCTTTATTATGTGATAATAATTCCAGCGGCTTTTGTAAATAAAATGAATGAAGCGAAGTAGTTCGCTAACAGCGGTTACCCTAAGCAACAGTCGTGAAAATAAATTTTTTTCGGTGTACAAAAGTGGTGTAACCTTGTCGTCGAATGGTGAGCGCGAGCGAAAGAACTGTTCACGGATAATAACGAATGGAATTCGCGTCACGTTCACTCGCTTCGGCTTCGGACGGTGTGCAGCACTCCGATTGCCGTCGTTTAATCGATTACCTCAAGCGCGAATGATCACCGCTTTGTGTGTACACAATTATTTATTTGTTTACCTTTTTATCATCCTTCCTCAGCGATCGAAATGCATTATTTCAAACTTATTTATGACGACACCAAATTGGTTCGCTTATTTTATGTCGCATGTGTAGCCGCAGTTTTTGTTCACGGTGCAGCGGTAGAGGCTGCTGCCAACGATAAAAATAATTCGATGATGATGACATGCAACTATACGACCAGCGAAATCGTCGGCATCGTGATCGGAAGCGTTGCGATCACGCTTGTCATTGTCGGCTTATCGCTGGTTTTTCTCTGGTACTTGTGGAAGAACAATCGCTTGAAGTTAGGTACGATCAGTTGTTTGTTTGTAAATTTTTTTCTTAATTATATTGCATTACATCAAAATACATATGCACAAAGCGCTCGAGGCTGGCGTTCATAACGAATGGTCGCTCGCGAAAATAAGTTTGATGGATAATTTCTTTTCTTTGCCGGCATTTAGAAGAGCAGAAAACGAGGCATAAAACCGAGCCTAAGAAGTTTTTCTTCGAGCGAAAATCTCAACCTCGACAACGCTTGTTTTGCTTGCGTTTCGCTGCTTTCTTTGGGGCATTTTTACCTCTTTGCCGAAAGCGAAGCCATTAAAAAAAAATTATTTCAAACTAAAGTTATAAATGAAAGAGCTAAAGAAAGAAAACGCTTCTTCTTCTTCTTCTTCACCGGCTTCCACGCTGTTTACTAATTTATTTGCTTAAAAAAAACTTTTTTCTCTTGACTCGACAAAATTCTAAGAAATATTGATTTCTAAATTTATGGGACTCTCTGTATCGATTTCCTGTGCAAAAACTACGCGCTTTTCCTTCTCTTCTCTCTTCTTCTTCTTCTTCTTCTTTGTGTTTCATTTCAACTTTATGTTAAAAGTGAAATTTTTCTGTGTAGTCACTTTTTCTCTGCGATCAATTAAATTTTAAGCGCACAAAAAGCATTCAAAATTTGAAAAGAAAGAGGTTTTCTCGTGAAACCTCTCGTTCAGCGATTGTCACTTTTTAAATTTTAATTATTTTGAATGAAATAATTTAAACATTTTAAAAGCATTTTAAATATTTTTAGTACACTCGCCAAGTCAATAACCGAGTCAAGAATAAGCGAAATACAGAGTAAAGTTTGTGAAATTTAAAATTTATCTAACATCTACTTAAGTGTGTGTGTGTGTGTGTGTGTGTATGTGTATGTATGTGTACTTAGATGGCAAAAATTCCGATCTATCTAAAGTATGCGAATTGATTATGAAAATGTGTCTTGTTTATTGCGCATTAAATTTTTTTATTGCGTCTGAAAAATTGCTTTCAAATAGTTTTACGAAGCGAAGGCTAAACGATGTGTGTGTTATAATATTGAGTGGGTGTACATAAAAAATTTTTTTACTGCTTTTCTCTTTAAAATTTTATGATAAAGCGAATTCAACTATTTGCCCACAGTGTAAATTTCACTTCTGACCCATTGTCTCACTTAACGCTTATCGTCTACGAAAAGCAGCTTCTTCAAGTTACAAAACTTAAAAATGCTAATAGCGCACTAAAAATAAAAAGCTGAATACACGAACGAATAGAACACGTTTACTGTAGATCAGAATATCGATTAGAAGCACTCGATAATTTATCGATCGATTTGTAAATTTTGCAAAATATTTTTTCAACAGCTGTATTGATGCGAAAACGCACGAAAGCCAAACACGAGACTGTGAATATTGTGGCGAAGAAGAAGAACGACGTGGAAAGTGGACACGAATTCGCGTTCGATAATCCTTACTTCAAAGATGACGACAACGAATTAAATAATGGAAATGTGATCCAAGATAAAACCGCGAATCAGGTCACTACGATCGAAACTCACTCAGGTAAGTCGAGCGCAACTGAAAAATTTTTTTTAAATCTCTCGCTCGAGAAAACCGAAAAGAAGCGGCGTTTGCAAATTATTAGTTTATTGTCGCTTGTTAATTCGCGCAATTAATTACCGCAATTAAACGATTTCGATACGCGGAAAACGCTAGCGAGTTCGCTATTTAAGTAAAAAAATTGTTTCAATTTTTGCTGCTCGAATAAACGAACAAACAGCATTTTTGTTTCATTCAGCCGACACACTTTAAATCCAAGTTCAATCTTTTCTTCTTCTTCTTCTTGTTCGTCTGTAAAATGAGATTTCGGATAACCTTTAAATTGTTGTTAATTTTGTGTAATTGAAAAACGTAAAAGATTTTTAAAATTGTGAATAGAGTTAAGATTTAGCTGAACTTATCGTAGATATTGAGGCTGAAATTTAATTTTGAAGCGAACGCATTGACAGCAAAAACGTGAAAGGTAATCTCGATGAGATCGCCGATGTTTTATGTATGGCGTGTAACTTTCAAAATTCGGCATATGTCATTGACACAGTAAAACATTTTTCTCTGAAAAAAAATTTTCTCCTTTTAAAGGTTAAACAGACGCAATAAAGTCGCAATCGGTTGTAAAAAAAGAAAATTTTTTTCTCTCTCAATTAACTTTCTACTTTATCTACAGTTTTGAAAAAAAAGAAGAACTCTTTCCACTATACACCACACAAAAAAGCTACACACACACACACACATCAAACACACGCAAAATAATTTCTTTTACTTGATAATTTCATGTCCTAATTTTGCAATTAAAAAATAATCAAATTTCAATGATATTTTTAATAGTTTCTAGCTTGAAATTAAAAAAAAATCAAAATTCTCGTTTTTAATCAAAAATATTGATTCAGATTTAATGATTAAATTCATAAATTCAAAACAATAATTTAAGAAAAAAAAAACGAAATCAAATCTGTGCTAGAGCAGCTAATTCAATGAAACCGATCTGGGTTCTCATAAATTTTTTATTTTTATATTTTTATAATTATTTTCGTGTTCATTGCGGTTGAAGTAATTTTTTTAAATGGCCAACTTTTTGTTTTTTCTTATTTCTTAAAAGTAAATTACATTTGCGATGATATATAGCGAAAATAAATTTTTTTGGTACCTAAACAACAAACGCAAATAAATTCTACTTTCAATGTCGATTGCACGCTTTAATTGTGCATAATAAATGTTAATTGCAGAAATGCGTGAAAGAATGCTTCTGTTCACTACCAAAAACTTCGTTAGCTTTTTTTAAAAGCGATATTATTTATTATTATTCTACAAGAATAACTTTATTCTAACTTCGATGCTTGAAAACAAAGCGATGGGTAGAAACTTTTTCATGTTTTTTCTTACCTGCATCGAACATCACGCGAGCTTATGTTGTAATAGTAACCAAATTTTTTGCGCAGTTTTCGGCTAGAATATAATTGAGCTTATGTTACTATAATACAAAAAAAAAATTTCGTGCTCTTGTCTCAAAATTTCGTTTCGGGGTGTCACTTGTAATGAGTTTTTTTTCTCTCGCTTAATTAGATATTTTTTAAATTCTAAAACTTCGTAAGATGAGTTCGCTGCGTTATGCCCTAAAAGCAAACGTATTATAATTGCATTATAAATTCAATTGCGTTTTTATATTATATTATATGAAAAAAATTTTTGTTCTTTCTTGCTTAACAAAAGTTTATTTAAAGCACGAATAATTGTAATCGAGTTCTTCTTCTTCTTCTTCTTCTTTGAAGATGTTTTCAATGCGTTTTGGTTTACAAGAAAAATTCACTTTCACTTTATTATTTCTTCTCACTTTCAATGAACAATCGAAAACAGGCGTTTGCGAACTTTTTTTTCTATGCTCTTAAGAGTGAAAATATTTTTTACGAAGTGTAGTACACACAAGAGAGACTTTAACACTTTTTTAATGACAGAGAAAATTTATCATTGACAAGTGTTTAGTGTTACAAACTTAACTTAAAAAAAGCGAACTGCTGATAGCGGAGCGAAATCCGTACAATCTTACGTATACACAAAAGTAGAAAGAAAAATTTTAAGAAAATTTAGGACATTTAAGTCGTGTTTCCCATTTTTAATTCGGAATTTTTTCTTATTATGCTTTTAAACACCTCGAAGGTTATTTTTATTTTTATTTTCGCGTTTTTGTGTAAATTTTTGTTTATCTGAAAGCATCAATTTGCAACAGATTTATAAGCAAAAAAAAATTCAAACTTATTATTGTTTACGCGTAATTTAAAATTTTTTTTTCTTAAAAAATCTTGTGAAATTCAGTTTACTATGAATAACATAAAACGTAAATTTTTTTTAGGGAGCGAGCTATTTAGATGGCTTACTTTTAATAGAAAACGTTCATTCATCACTTTAAAAAGTTGTTGAATGATAAATAATTCACTTGAAAATATTTTTTTATTACAAGTGGTAGGCACGCATTTCTATTTACGATTTATTTAGCTGCCGTTTACGTTTATCGCACTAAACTTTAATTTTACTTTTCAACTATTTTTTTATTTTAAAAGCGTAGTTTAGTTTAGTTTCGTTTAGAAAAAGCCATCTGTTCATACATTTTGAAATTGGACTAGAAATTATTGTGATACTCTCGTTTTTACATCTCACGATACGTAGTCGTGTTCAATTGTTCTACTTTTTCTCTATTCACTGTAAACACAGTCAATAACGAATGCGCGGCGTCAATCGTTTTGCGATCGTTCGCAGAAATGAAGCGTCTCATTGAATGTTCTCTCGCTGCCATCGCATTATTTGTGCATGTGCTCATTCGTCATTATGTTTTCTGTAAGCATTTTGATTGATCACGAAAATGAAGATGATCTTTAATGCATGCGTTTGTAAACAAAGTAAAAGATTACAAAAAAAACCAAACAAAATCATTGATCTACTCAACTTGTTTACTAAACGGTACAAAGTGACTTCATTTTTTTTCCTCTCCTGTTTCCCGGAAACTTTTCCGCGCTACAAAGATACCGGAAATTTATCAAAACCACATTTTCTTACAAAGTGATCATTTTTTTAAAATGAAATATTTTTTTAGTATAAATCTAACGTTTGTTTGTAACCGATTTCAATCTCATTCTTCATGACAAGTGCACAAAAATTTTTTATTTACTTTTTTATTATAAACTAAATTAAACTTTAATCTAACAAGAGAATTAAATTGAGCGAAAAAATTCTTTTTCTGGCTTCTGCTTTTTAACAAAACACATTTCGTTGATTGGATTAAAACTTATTTTCATTGTTCAAAAAATGCAATCGATGCAAATGAGCGCACGTTTATCACCTGTGCTTGAAAGTTGCATCGATTAATTTCAGCTTCAACTATTGTTTCAAAATTTGTTTGCGTTTTTAAAAGCTCTCAACGGCGTTGAAATAATCGACATCCTGCAATAAGCAATGAAAAGAAGTAAACGCTTTCGATTCGATTCGCTTTTCCATACGCCCAACAACGAAAACAATTTTCATTTTCAGATTGAAATGTAGTCGAATTTTGTGGCTTAGCAAAAAATTTTTTTCATTAATCGGCTCTGAATAAAAATTTTTCAAATAAATCATTGCCTAGCTACAAATATCAACCTTTTTTAATTTTAATTTTAATTTGCGTGCCCAACATGTTCCTGTTTTTCTCGCGAAAACTTTTTTTCAACCGCCAGCATCGAGTTTATTTAAAATTTATGAAATTCAAAACATTAAAGAAAAAACCGAGCGATTTACATGATAATTTTTTGAGATCAAAAAATTTGTTTCTTCTTCTCTCTCACACTGAAAAATTTTTCAGATTTTCATTTTCACCAACAAATTAAGTTAATCTCTTTTTCTCTCTCATTTACTTGCAGGAAACAAAGTGATTACAGCGAAAGAGAAGCAGCAATCGTCGGTGAAAAACGTCGATTCGTTCGAGGTAATTTACGCGCGTCTAACTGTCATCGCATTTTGTTCTACCTAAATCTAATTAGTCAAATTTTTTGCCATTAAAATTCACTCGCACTCTGTTCTAGTGTAACTCAAGAGTAAAAACTCAAATTATCAATCGTGGCTTAACGTGTAAAATTCGTGACGTCGATCATTTCGTTGAGTTTAACTATTTCTCTCTGCACTAACAACAAAAGTTTGATAGACAAACACTGATTATCATCATCATTCCGCAACGTTGATTCAGAAGCGAAAGTCAATTTTTTGAGATTTACTCTAAGCTCTAAACTTTTAATTGTTTCGCATCAACTTAATCTTTAAACCAATGCAGAGAGAAAAAAAAATGTTAAAGCAAACAAATTAATTTCTCTTGTTAATGATTTTTTCTTGAGTGAGATTAATTAATTTTAATCAGATACAACATAAAGATTATCTAAAACAGAAAAGTCGCTCGGCTGATGAAGTTACTAATTTTCTCTCGCAATGAAAACAGGGATGCGTCAACAATCAGCGCAATGGATTCGGAAAAGCGGTCGATGATAAGAAGCGATTAATAAATAGTTTGCCGCTGGCGAATGTTTTCAATCACGTCTCAAAGCAACGCCAACATCAGAAAGCGGTTGCTGCCGACGATACATTTGTCAATGTTGTGAGTGATTTTCGTTTTTTTTTTCAAAGTGAAGACTTCACTTGTTAGCGAAGTTTTGAGTTGTTTGCGAAACGAGAGTTTAACGTTCTCTTTAATTTGATCATTAGAAATCCGAACAAGTGAGCGTCGAGCTTACTGGACACGATTTTACTGGCTTAGGTTTTAATATATGTGGTAATATGCGAGATGGAATCTTTGTTAAAGATGTCATGAGTCGAGGTCCTGCGAATGAATCCGGCAAAGTGAAAGCAGGTAAAATTTGTGTGTGCGACAATAAATTAGGAAACTTAAATTTTCTTCTTCTTCTTCAGGAGATCGTATCTTAAATGTTACAATATCGTTTAAGAATATGGTGTACGAAGATGCGCTTACTATACTTAGTTACGCTTCGCCTTACAACGTCCAAATGCTTCTCGAGAAAAGCGACGCAAAAGAAAATTCATATCTTAATTGCGTATCGAGCAAGCGAACGTATTTGCCGAACAATTCGGCGATCGCTTCTTCTGGAAAACTATTGCATCCACTCTATCGAAGTCAATCGGTCGAAGACTTGAGTCGAATTGGACGTTCGTCGTCGGAAAAGAGTCCGGCTTCGAGCAGCAATTCATCTCAAAGTGTCATTCAAAAGCTCAAATCGCAGTTAATCAATCGTGGTTCGAAGTTAATTGGTGAAAAAGAATACACGAGCTCAACGAGCGATAAAAAATCTCCAAACATTCCTACCATAAGTATTATAGAGAATGTTGACACTAACATCGCAAAGAATGCTGTCGCTTCAGCGACAGATAGCCATATTCATGAAGGCACGCAGAATGTACATACTTCAGATAATTCCGTCACACATTCTCCGCTTAATGTTAAGAAGTTAGAAACTTCGGAAAAAAGTGCAGCAGACATTCCTTCGAATATCGAAAGTAACGATTCGACTCCGATTAAAAGAGAGACAGAGACAATAAGTGAAAATGAAGAAAATAGTCAACCAAAGTATCGTCCACAACCAGCGCCGAGAAAGCCAGCCACTTCCGGGAAGAAGAAGGGCAAAGCTCCTCAGCCACCATCATCCATTATCACCGAAAGTGTTGTTTCGGCAGCAGATACGCTCTCAAGTGATACTAGTGACGGCCATTTACCGGGAACTCAGCTTGAAACTACTGCTCTCATTCACCAAGAAGATGAATCGATTTCACAAAGCGTCGATTGTTCTCGAGAAGAGAACAATGACAATCAATCATCCACCATTTCATCATTGAATACCGAGAAACAAATATTCGAAGACGAATGTATCCAGCTAGGTGAAGAAGAAAAGAAGAGGTTCAAGGATCAAAGTCGCATTCCAAATGCGAAAAAGTTAAAATCTTCATCATTAGGAGATTTAACGCATGCAACGACTGTAAATGGCTTGAAAAGTGTTATTTTAGAGCGAGCCGTTTCGCTCGATCTTAATGGCCAACATTTGCCGGAAGCGAATCTTTGCCATCACTTTAATAATATTCTCGCAACAAGCGATGTGGATTATAAGAATTCTGAGAATATTGCCCTAACCAAATGGTCGATGAAGCAGAACATAAACACGAGTAGTATTTTGACAACTAGTTCTTCCGATTGTATAGGGTCAAGTGCAAGGATTTCGATGAATGGCCAGCTGGGCGTCGTCGATTATAATGACTCTTTCCTGCGCGAGGATGACATTAATAAAGATGAATTCCCAACATCGACGCCTTATAAGTTAAATGGTGTTTCGCGTGAAAGTATCTCTTTATACGAGGACGCAGTGGATACAACAACAACATCAACCACCTATGGTACACCCAATATGCGTAATGAACGCGAAGTGATGCATAATTTGCACGATAGCACGACGCTGGAAATGGTTACGTGCGGGGACGAACCTGCTTTGAGTTTAGATGAAATTAACTTTGAAGAAAGTGAAACCTCGAAAACTTTAATCGAAACTGATGCCGTTGATTCTGCCGCGAAGGACGAGCGAAAAGAGGTCATCGAAATAAGTCGAAATGAGTTGGATAATGTAATGATGTCATACGAAGAATATATGAATTTTGTTGAGAAACAATCGCAAAAAGTGAAGAGGCTTAATAATGATATGCAACCGCCTTTTTGCCAAACAAATGTAAATACCAATTACGGAATTGCAAACATGACCGCAAATCAGTTAGACTTTGAATCGTGGAGCTATTTCAGCGATCACGACGCGAGTATCACTCACGAAGCGAATCATACGCTTAATACATCATCGAGTTTGAATACAGATGAAGAAGTGAGCTGCGATAAGCACGTTCCAGAAGTTGCGGGAGTAACGCTGAAAACATCTTAAATTATTATTTAAAGTGATTAACAAATTTGTTGAGAAGAACATGTTTTTTAACAATTAAATTATCTAATTTTTTATGCGAATTTTAAATTAACTAATGGTTACGGTCGATTTAAGGAGTATTATTAAGTTTGCAAATTGCGATCAACGAGAATCATTTTTTTTTGCATAATTTAACGTGAGAGATTAATCCACTTTTTTAATGGGATAAGCGCAAAAGAATTCGTTCTGCGAAATGATATTTGGTTGTTGTTGGTTGAAAAGAACTTCGAATTAAATCCGACTTTAAAAGAAGAAGTGCCAAAATGAAGATGCCTTGAAAATGAAACAAAAAATCTGTTGTCGACAAAAAGACAGAATTCATCATCAATTTTAGTTTGCAGTTGTGAAAACTTTTTTAGACATGGTTCTGCACATAATTTTGTCCATCGAGGAGAAAACGTGATTGTAAAAATCGTTGTAAATTAGTAGCTAACTTTTCTTTCTCACCCCATATGACACGATAATTGTATAGAATCGCATTCTCTTTCGGTCATTAAAAATTTTAACCATCGCTTTGTTTCTAATATTCTCTCATAAAAGTGTGCAAACTATCACGAATGATAAACTCGAAATGCGTTCGTGATGCTTCTTCTACAAATTGGACACGCGTCTTGTCTTTTCAACAATAGTCTTCCACATTTAATGCAAGTACACAAATGATGGCACGGATGGAGTACACAATCTCGACTACTGTCCATGCAAACCACGCACTCTTTCTCTCGATTGAATGGCATCGGATCGTTGCTCGACTCGTTTGCGGTTTCATTTTGATTTGTGTTTTTCGCCGAGCCGAGATCTGGAACAGGAAGATTCAAGCAGCGAGTGATGCCATTTTTGTCATTCAATTGCCTTAAAAAAGCTATTGAAAGTGAGAGTAATTAGTAGTCAATTGAGTAAACTATTGCTAACCTGCTTTTCTCGCTTCACGCTGCTCCTCGTTCAGTACAATCGGTTCGTTACCCGATCTAAAGAATGCCACTCTATTCATTCTCTCTAAAAATTGTCGAACTAAATTTGGCGAATCATTAAGAATAAGCGTGTTGAGTTTGCATACAATTTTTTTACCTTTTTCAAGTGTTTCGAGTGATGTGAATTTTGATGGCAAGAGTTCAACTTCAGGTATGAAATAAACTGGATACAAAAAGCGAACACCAAGAGCTCTCTAAGACAATTGTTAATTAATGTGTCGCTTGCGCTTTTTTTTCAAATGTTTTACTTCTTTGAAGTTTGTGCCTTCGAAAATTTCGTCGATCGAAAGACGCATGGAACTGGTGGCGACCACTGTATCTTCGCCACAACTTGCTTCCATTTCTAAGCAAATTTTTTCATTAATCAATCAATGCAAACAAAGTAGTAAAAATTAAATTTTTGTTACTTCTGAAAACTTCTTTTTTAACGGCGATATTTTCGGCCACACTTTCGAATACAAAATCGGCGCCTCTGACCGCATCCTGAATATTGCTGAAGCAGTAAACGTCGCCCTGATGAATGAGAAGCGAATAAATTCATTAAAAAAATTATAATAAAAAAATTACAATGAAGTCGTTGTGTAACAGGAAACCATCTTCACGAAGCATCCTCCGGTCTTCGCTCAACCGTAGATAAACTTTATTCAAAACCGCAATGCTGTTGTCGTGTACTCGAACTTCGTTTCCGTCGTATGCCATCGCACCTTCGTATTTAAAAAAATTTTTTTATTCAATTCATTCATTCGATTATTTTTGCTTATTCACCTCAAACGATTCACTCGATTAATGTAAACAAAAAAACTATTTTTTAAAATTTTGAATTCAAATTTGAAAATCAAAGAGAAAGCGAAATGTGACGACCATTTATGAAATTCAGCGTTTACAACAATAACAGCGCGAAGAGGTAAGCTTGTTAAGCTTGTTAAGCTTATTTTAGCGTATTTTACTAATTGTCAGTTAGAGCGATTGAAGCTTTTTGAATAAAATGCTTCTAAAAATAATTCGCATAACGAGAATGAAAGCGACGCACAAAGTTACAAACTACAGTAGAAACATTAAAATTCTTATTTGAGTGAAACGCTTCGCCTCAATTGATTTCTGTTTTTGTTTTGTCATCTATTTAATTTAACTTATGTAACTGATTTCCTTCAGCAACAACAAAAACAAATCGTTGCTCGTTCTGTTTACATAACAAATGCTGATAATGACGCATTTGGAATTTAAAATCTCGCAGATAACTTAATTACATTTCGATAATTCGTGTAGCGCATCTGTCTAATGCAAAAAAATATTTTAAAGTTTATCAAGTTAAACAAACTCAATCAGCGAGCTTCGAAGAAGCTTTAAAAAAATCACAATTCGCTGTGATTTTAGCGAAATAATGAAAACATTTTCAAATTGCATAATTTCATTGCAAACACGCGAGCGAAAAAATCTGTGGAAATTGGATAATTGTTATGGTAAATAAAATAAAAAACGTTTGTTTAGCTCTTTTTCAAGGCTTTCTACGCAAAATTGTGGGCGTTTTGAATTAGTTGCGAGTTGAAATGATTAAAAAAATTTACATGAGAATACAATAAATTACAGTTGTAACCGCTAGAAAAAACGTGTAAAATATTTGAAACATTCGGCCAAAAGCATTTACTCAACTACTACATTAAGCAGCTGCTTTCGTTTTGCGTTTGAGTTCATTTTGGTTTTCAAGTTTCGTTGCCAAAGTTTAAAGTTTTGATTTCGGCTTTTTACTTTGCTTATTGCAAATAATCAGCGAAAAGCTGAAAGAACGAAGAAACGTTTTTTATTTTCAAGTTGAATTTCGCACAAAGTTTTTCCTTTAAAGGAAAACCTCGCATACACTCAAATCGATAAGCGCTGCAGTTTTCGTCTTTCATGATTGTCATTGTTTTCGGTACATTTGAATGAAAAGAGAGCGTCAAGTTGTAAAATAGTCGCATTATTTGACCAAGTTACTCGTTATTGTAATTTAAACACACGATCTAAATGAACAGCATTTACACGTTCAGAATATGATTTACCTGCGATTTTGATGCCTAAAGAACCGCAACCAATCACCGCGATTCTAACCATTGTTCGAGTTCGCTGTGTTCGAATGTGTTTAGTTGTTGATTGAGTTTTATATCTTCAAAACTCTATTCCATCGTATTGAGGTGCTTAAAAAATTTCGCTTTTGAACAGCAACATCGAATTCAATTGTAACCAGTGGCAACGTTAGACCGAAAACATCGCTGCGATTGTGTTGACAACACAAACTTAATAATCAGAAATACACAAACGTATTGACGATTATCTTAAGAATGCTCTTTGATCTTTTTTGTTTCGGAAGAATGCTTAGTTAAGCCGAATCATTCGTTATCACAATTGTAATATTTACGCACGCACTACTCGACGCAATAAAAAAAAATTTTTGTGCTGTTGTCGTTAGATCACGAGTTCGTTTCTTTTATGTACTCGCTCACCGATCAAATGAAATCGCGCCAAACTTACTCAATGCATTTCGATGGCCTATGCATGTTGTTGATTGATAAATTAAAATAGCTTTTCGACGCACGACGAATCGAGAACAGCGAAATGCGTGCACGCGCGTCAAGCGGAGCACTCGTTAAAGTATTTCATCTAAATTTAATTACTTTATTCAAAAAAAAAATCTTTTTTAAAATCTCACGAAACGATGTCAGCAAACATCGTTTGTGCAGCTAAAATGGTCATTGATTAAATCGAAAAGGTGTACGCAAATTTTCTTAAACCTGTTTCTCAGTTTATGGGAGTTTTTTTAAATTTTAATTTCAAATGAAATTTTATTTTTTTCGATCTTGTCGAAACGTAAATGATTCCTGAATTTTTCTTTTTCATCATAATCATCATCATCATCATCTGTTTCAGTGAACTCTTTGCTGTAGTAAATCGTCCGTTATTGGGTCATTTTCAATACAATTTCCAGTTTTACATGCTTTCATACACCACACACACACACACACACACACACACACTCGACAACATGAGAGCAGAAATTAAAGTTTAATTTTACAATTGAATGTGAATATTCGCTTTGCTCGGCTGTTTCTGTTTCGCTTAAGCAGAAATCAATCAACTTTTGTTCAACTTCTATACTTTCAATTACTCGCTATGCTCTTAAATGTTTTTCATTTAATTCTCATCGGCTTTTGTTTGCTGTTTACTGTCGTCGATTCGCGTAACAATGATCAATTTAGTGAAAGTCGCTTTCGACACGCTGTTAATTTACTTTTGAAATTTATCATTTCAAATGACAGTAATTACTTGAAATACGTTCGCGAAATCGACGGATCCGATTGCTGCTTACGCGTGATTTGCGAAATCTCTTCCAACACCGAGGATCCGTCTGAATCCATTTTAATTAAAACTATTCGCTCTGTTTTCGGGTAAGTTTTGTTTCGTTTTCTATTAGCAATGTTTTTGTTCGCTTAGCGTTGACTTCACTGACAATTTAATGCGATTAAAACGCGAAAAAATTTTTTTTAGGTGAATTGATGTTGAAAATCGGCGTATGATATAAGCACTTAGCTGACATTTCCCCCGCGAGTTATTTTGATATTCGCGTAAAGTGAAATGTGCTTTTAAGATGATAAATTTTGAAATTAAATATTAAGCTGTCTCGAATAGATAAATCTACTCAATTTATTCGAAGGAAATATTATTTTTAAAGTAATGAAAGGTTATTTTCCTATCTAAACACTTTAAGTAAATAGGCCATCATTCAGACATACATCAGACCGCTTTTTTGTAAAGCAGTTTACCTGAAATGCAAATCATTTTTATTTTTGCAACCGGATTAAGTTACTAAAATAATTAATTTATTTGAAATTATAACAGAAAAAGGAATCGAAATTCAGTCATGTTGCTTTATTATCATTTTTAATTTACGCATAATTTCAAATTAGAAACGAAAATGCGCCTAAATATCCGTACGATGAGAATTTAAGCAAAGACGAAGCATTTCTATTCGCGTTCAAATACGCCGGCTTCGTTGGTCACTACTCTGGCTCGGCGGAAAGATGCTTACAAGTGTTTCCAATGTGTCCGCACGACACTGCAACCATACTTAAAGTGTTCAATAGTGTATCGAGTCTGAAACCGAATGAAGAAAAGCTGATAAAACCAAAAGAATCGCAAAAGAAAAGGAGAAAACAACTATCGAGAAAATCTAAAATTTAATTCTAATTTCTTATTTTTATTCATTTGTGTGATCTTTCTCTGTAAAAAAATTTGTACAATTTCACAATAAAGTTTTTCGATGTTAAACTGTCTTCGCATACTTTTTTAAATTAGTAAAAAAGTCGAAGAAGAAAATCTTTTTCAAATTTTGCGAAAGTTTTTCGAAGAGCAAGATAATTGAAAAAGCTGTTGACAGCAAGAATGTGAAAGCCAAGTCAATGTTACCAACAAATTAGATAACTGAGTCAAGTAATTAGTTTTTTTTTCATTAATAGCGTAATTTTATCTCACTCGACTTAAAAAACAATTGTACAGAGTCATTCTGTAACGTGAATCTCTCTAAATTACTCGACACACATTTTTAAGATAAAATTTTTCGTGAGAAAATTTAGATAAAGTAACTTCGTGTGACAATTAGTGATGAGCGTTGAAAATTTCGTGATTAACAATTTGTTACAAAAATATTAAATTTACTGCGAATTTTATTAAAATAGATTTTCATTTTATTACTCAGTTAGAATCAATGAATACTTTAAAGAACTAATTCTAAAAAGTTAAAATTATCGCAAAAGCAATAAAAAATTCACAAGCAGAAATTTCAGTTTCAAATTTTTTATCTCACAGATGATAAAAAAATTCAATTTTTATTCAAAATAAAAATAAATTTCCTCTTCGAGAGCAATTCAAACTTTTAAATAATCTAATAATAAAATTTTGTTTTATTTTAGCACATAATTCAACTCTTTTTTAAAATAAACTCTTTCCAATACGTTGAATAAAGTTAAAAATAAACAATAATTTCAATTCAAATTCATCTTTTTTTTAAAAACTTTCTTAAGCTCACTTCACTTTATCAACTTTTTTTTTCCTTTATTTAAAGTCGTGTCGAGAGTTTTTCTGAAATAAATCGATCAAGTAAACCTAAACTTTGTAGCGTTTGTGTTTGATTAATTGTAACTTGCATTTAATAAAGCAAGCAAAAAAAATTGAATTTAATTTTAAAAGATTGACACACATTGTTAAAAGTTTTTGTTTTTTCGACATTAACGGAACAAATTTGACAAATTTTTTTACTTTAATTTATATTTGAAGCAGGTAATGAATTGAGATTAGTTTTTAACTTGTTAATTATACAAAATTAAGAAAATCAAGTAAGTAGCACCTTTTTTTAAAGCAGGAAGAATGTATAAAAGCAAAGAAAAGGAAATCAATTTACTGCAAACGTTTCGAAATTGTTTAAAGATGAAAGTGGTTAATTTCACTTTTGTTGTAAGTACAAAAACTTTCAACAATTTGTTTGCTTATCGATCGTAATTTACGTTTGTTTTTGGTTTTTTTAAGTTTTCTTTTCTGCTGTGCTTCTTATTTGACTTTGCTTTTGGCTATCCAACGTGGACAGTTACGCACGAAAGGCCTACATGGACATCATCATACGGTCCAGGAAGAGTGAAAAGTTATTCAACTTATAACGAATCTCCACCGCCGATGAGTTTTCCAAACAGCGGACCCTTCAGCTCTCTATATCATTGGCAAGGAGAAAATTAATCATTTTTTCATCATCTGAGAGGTAATTTATCAAATTCTTTTTTTTCGAATCATCTTTTAAAATATTTTCTTTTAAGCATTCGATTCGCTTTTTCTCAATCATAAAGAAAAAATTCAATTAAAAAAAGCAAAATTCAAAAATAAGAAATTCACATCTCATTGAATTCATTTGTCAAATTTTTATGTTACAAAACACAATTTTTCAATAAAAATTTGATTCCCTTTTCATTTCTTAAATGTCATTTGATTGAACAAGGTTAAATCAAAAATATTAAAAAACATTCCATCCTAACTGCATTTACTTGTCTATTATGAAAAAAAAAATTATTAAATCAATCAAATGAATTTGATGATTCAATATTTGAATATGCAGCGAAAAATTTTTAATTTTTTCAACTATGAATAGCAACATTATCGATGCGAATAATCTCAATAGCGAAGTGTGGACGAATGTCAAACGATTAATGAACATAAATCACAATATGATCGAACTAAAATGTTGATAGTTTGATGTCAATGCTAATATTCGTGTGCTAAGGCGCAATGAATTTAAAAATTGTAAAATTTGGTTTTCTTATAAAATAACTTCACTCCTCTTCTTCTTGCATTATTGTCAAGCCGATAGCTCATCGTTTTTGACCTAGTTAAATGCATAAAAAAAAATTTTGTGAAATATGAATTTAATTTAGTGTAAAAATTTTTATGCTCAATAGCAACCGAGAACTGGAAAATTTCTGTCAAAGATAAGATGGTATAAACAAATTAAATAAAAAATTAAATTTTAACTTTACGACGAAAGCTCAATAGTTTAATTTTAAAAGGATTTACTCCCTGTACGAAGTGATTCGATTAATCGTTTTTCAATTTTGCATTTCTAAATTTTAAAGTGTAACAAATTACTTGCATATTATGGTTTTTGAATTATTCTAAAGCATTTATTCAAATTTTAATTTGATTTTTATTTTTTTTATAAGTGTTTTTTGTTAATATTTTTTTTAAAATTTGTTTTAAATTTATAATTTTATGCAAATATTTTGAAAATATTTAAGAAGATAAAGAAACTGAACAAAGAAGAAATTGCTTTCATTTGTTTTGAGTAAAAATTTTCAGCATTTAAGGTAAGCAAATTTAAATTTTATGATCGAAAAGTATGAACTCTACTCATTGTAAAATTTATTTTTCACCGATAGACATCAATACTCGATCGAAATAAATTCAAATCAATCAAAAATAAACGCACTTTAATTTTGCGCAATATAAGAAATGAGCTTCTGCTTTCTGCTTGTGTTGGTCATCTTCGGCGAAAATGCATCACTTATATTCGGACACGGCAGATTGATAGATCCTCCTTCACGCTCAACAGCGTGGAGATACGGATTTAAAACTCCAATAAATTTCGATGATCAAGAACTTTTCTGCGGCGGATTTAGGGTTAGTTTTGCTTCGTTATATGAGAATCAATGAAATAAAAAAACTTCTTAGAACCAGTGGTACATAAATGGAGGTAAATGCGGTATTTGCGGAGACCCGTTTAATGGTGAAAGAAGAAATGAGCTTCCAAATGGTATTTATGCTAAAAATTTGGTTATCACACGAATTTATAATCAAAACAGCGTGATCGCTGCGAAAGTGAAATTAATCAAAAATCACAAAGGATTTTTTGTGTTTAAACTGTGTCCAGCGAGAAGTATGCAAGTTGAAGTGACTCAAGAGTGTCTCGATTCTAATGTACTGCAAGTGGTCAATTCAAGAGAAAAGTTCAAATACATTTTGCCCACTCGTAATCGTGGTATATTCACGATTTTCCTTCGACTTCCTCGAGGCTTGAATTGCGAACGCTGTGTGCTTCAATGGACCTATACAGCTAGCAATAGCTATGGAATTTGCAAGGATGGTAAGGATAGAGAAGGTTGTGGTCCGCAAGAAACATTTCGAGCTTGCGCTGATATAAAAATTGTTCAGAAGCTTTCGAATTACAAGCGATGATAAGTTTTCTTAGTACATTTCAGTTG